>VKKV01000115.1:2500-157940 GCA_008080845.1 Phytophthora kernoviae | reverse complement strand
CTACTGCGCATCTTGTCCACCACGAATACCGGGTGGCTCGCCCCGGTGTTCGCAAGGACAGCCCGTCGTCGTGCGAGCTCGATGTGGCAACATGTGGCCCTTTTCCTGCCCACGTAGCGGCGACCAAGCTGTTAAAGCGGGGCTGCAGCGAAAGATCCAAGCCGCGACGCAGCGCGCGAGGCAACGAGAGCACTTCAACCAGGGCGGCAATGTTAGCGTCAGCTCGGCAACATGGCATGCCCTGCATGTTGATGGGGGTTAATTTTAGGTGGCGCCCCTGACTCAGGGCAAAATTCTTGCTCGATGGGCACTCCTACTCTTCTTGAATCCGAAATTTGTCGGCAGAAATCCACCCGCCATCTGGCCCACGCTGTGATAATGGAGCCGTGCGTGCCCCAAAAAAGAAAGCAGGAACACGATTGATAGAGAAGGATCCCTGTGTGATACAGGGCATCAAATGCACACGCTAGCACTGCCATGATGGTCTCAGCATCAAGCCATTACATGCATTAAGCCTCACCAAGGCGTTAACAGTAGCTTCAGCTTCGAGCTGTCGTCCGTTTCGCGCAAAATTTCGTGACGATCGCGTCAATTGGCTGCTGAAACGAGGACCTGGTTTTGTGCGCGATTGGGGCTGTCGCACCGCTTCGTCCCTGCACTGACTCGTATATTACGGGTGTGTCGTAAGCTTACGCAATAATTTACTGACCGCGTTTTCCTTCAGACGCATCTAAACGGCCGCTCACCGCAGCCGCCTCCCCACTCTGTATTTTCTCTTGGCGCAGTTCGAACCGCTTGCTGCCTCGGAAGGCGCAGAGATCACCCACTCACCAGACAGAGACACCACTAGCTTGCCAAAATTAGTGTGTACTTCTCCCCCGCATACAAATTCCAAGATACCTAACCGAACCGACCAGCCATGGCACCCATCCACCTTGTACTAACCTTGCTGTTGGCAAGTGTGCTAACCGCCGAGGGAAAGAATTACTTTAACCAGTCGGCAGGTTATGTGATCGAGATCAACACGGACGACTGGAGCAACTACGATTCGAACGGTGGATGCGTCACGTGTCCGTACACTTGCATCGCCCCCACCACGAGCTACGACGGCACGACCATCAACGCCAGCAACACAACACAGACGTCGTCTCCCGAGCATCTACACGGCGGTCGCCAGCAACGGCTGCTGCTATTCCAGTAGCTCCACCACCCAACCTTCATGCTCCACGGAGGCCAGTCCTGCCACAGCGGAAAACTGCGGTTTCCTTTACGGCCCCACTCGAGTGGCGCATTAACAATGCACTTAAACCGTTAAGTGACTCGATGACGGCAATCCTCTTTGCCTCAACCGACTGTGAGTCATTTTGGGCTGTGGGCAAGCAGGCAATTCGGTACACAAGCAGCACGAAGAGTATCAAGGGTTCCAAGATGATTCAACACGGTTGCTACGGAGATCCCGCTGGTGTGCCAATGGTTCTCAGTGGGTGTCTAACCTCGCAATTAGCGTACTCGAAAACCAAGACTTACACATGGAAAAACCTCGCTGAAAAGTGTGAAGGTCTAGCAGGACGTTGCGTCATCACCAACGCCGTGTGGGAAGAACATTTAGAGTGTTGCACTTCCCGAACGGGTTTAGGCTCGGACTGGGACACAACGTTCAAAACGTACACGAAAACGGCAGTCAAATCGGTATCTCTAGGCGGAGCTGCCATTACGGGCATTGTGATTGGCGGAGTGGCTCTGCTCCTATGTCTAATTCACTTTGGCGCCAAGGTGCGTGAACGCGCTCGCCAGACGGCATTGATGCGCGAACAGGAAGCCACCGACGACTACGAGGAGATCATGACCCCCTTAACGGCAGGGGAGAAACAACCCGTGGCGCTGCAGCGCCCCATCGGCCCGGCGTCGCTCGAGGTTTCCCTGCACGAAGGTGACCAGATTTTCCGTAAGAAGGACGACGAGTTGCTCTTCGAGGGTGATATGTACTAGGCCACTTAGTACAAATTAGTCGTTGACAATTGGTTGCCCCACAATTTCATCATGACCTATTTTGTTTTTTTTAAGGTAGTTCTAAGCGGACTGAATTGTGTTTTAGATAGCATCCACTTGGTCTTGACTTAGTCCTTCGTAGCAAGTGAGACCTGCGTTGTTCTGTGTCGTATCCTTGGCCCCTTTACTCTTTAGGTACTCGGCCAACTCCGTGTGCTTGTAGGCGTACAGATAGTGCAGTGCCGTATTACCATTGAGATTCTGTGGTCAAGTGCAATAGGTTAGATACATTTAGGTGAAAAAGTGATCTAACCGATGTCCTTACCTGCAGGTTCATGTCTGCACGCCGACGAAGCAAAAACTTCGCCAGTCGTTTGTTGCCTTGTTGACACACGAGGATGAAAAGTGTGTTGCCGTGGTTGTCTCGAGTGTTGACATCCACTCCTTGATCCAGTACCAATTCCAACTAAACACGACAAAAACAAAAAGTGTGTTAAAATGCCACGCAACTTCAACTGAACAAGTAGTGATTAGAGTGCTCATACTTACCCCTTCGATGTTGTTGTTTCGAGAGCAAAGTATTGCTTTCGCCTCCCGTTGCTCTTTGGTTTCATCCTTTTGGTTCGGATCACGTTCAAACATTTCGTCGGTCAGTTCCTCTGGAACGGACACTGCGCCACGTCGAACGACGTGATTCGGTGTCTAAGCGTCGATTTCGTTCAAATTCGGCCCATTGGCGCTTTTTCCGCTAAATCTTCCGCTGGTCGAGGCACAAAATGTGCCTTTAACTCGGGGATAAATTCCGGTGGGTCATACGGGGAGCAATCAGCCGGATCTAACATCCCCACGGGCGTGGCATGGTTCGTTTCGTTGATAAAACTCGATCGAGGGCCTTCCGTGTGCGATTTGTACACGTGTCGAGCAAAATTTGGCGGTAAACGAGAAGTTTTTAGCCGTTTCCAACCTTCGCCTTGGCGATTGACAACTTGTCGAGTCGCTTTTGGTTTCGATGGGGGACAAGTTCAAGTTCAAGTCGAGCCATTTTAGCTGCTACTAGAGCGGATTTGGATCGGTCCATACCTTCTTCTTCTTTGCAATCACCCATTTCATCTGACCGTTGAGGATCACTTTCATCCCTTCGTCGTCATTGTCGGTTTGTCGACCGGGTCGACTTGTTGCCGGTCGAGACTGTGACGACAAACCCAACTTGATTTTCAGTCGCAGCAAAATTGTTCGTCTTCGAGCAGAGCACTGATCAATTCGGTTTGAGCCTCTGCATTCACGCGGCGCTTTGCAGTGATGGAAGACATTTCCGAGCTTGTTGCAGAAGTTGTCGAGGTTTTTAAGCCAAGGAATCGGTACTTCGATCGGTGAGAGGTGGCTCCGTGTTGCTGTTGTCGTCTTTATCGTCCGTCGAGGTATTTTGCCACTCAGTCGGTGGTTCCCAAAGGAATCGATGGCTCACAGGTAACCCCGGGTTTAGCGAGTGGTAGAACACGACACCACTGCCGTCCATTGTGAGTTCGCGCAACTCCCAAAGGCCTTGCTGCTCCAGCACAGTCGAAGATTTTAATCGTTGAGTCCATTCTTGTTCTATAGCCTCTTCCTGTGAACTCTTGACCCCACCTTTTGTCGAACCTCGGCTTTAGCTGCTGCAGACTCGAGTTCTTCCTCCAGTCGTTTCTGCTCCTGTCGTTTGGCCTCGAGTGCCAATCGCCCAGCTTCGAGTTTCTGCTCGATCTCGTACATTTTTTTCGTACGCTGCGCGATCCTCGCGCTCGGCAACCATCGCCAAGTAGCTGGATAACCGTGTGCCTTGCACGTCGACCATCGTCTCGTGAGCCATCACGACACTAAAGTAGCTGGGGTCATTCAGTCCGTTTGTCAAGTGGTTCTGTATCAAATAGAGCATATCCTTCTCTACGCGGCGGTGACATAGCAACTTCGTGATAGGGTCCGTCTCGTGCCAGCAATATCGACCGCAAACACCAGGGGAATTGGCGTGGGCGATAGTAACGCTGCAATATTGTGCCTCGACATCGAACCGTGGGGCCAAGGAGAGACCTCCTGTCAGCAAAAGCCATTGACGGAAGTTATGTCGCTCGCTGAACTCCGTCCAGCCTCGACGATGGCCCACAGGTGTCGACGACAGTTCTACGAGGTTTAGCCAATGGTCCTCATCCTGGGCCACGTCGTTGAGGAGAGCGATGGTGCCTGGTAGCAGCTCGTCTGAGGTCAAACGTGTGCTCAGCAGAGTTTCTAGGCAGGGCGACACCAAAGCCATGACCCGACCAAAGCCGGTTTCAGCCTCTGCAAGAGTGTACAGCGCAGATTCAAGCTCCGGGGAGGCATTTTGGAACCAGTATGCCAAGCAAACCACAGCGGGGAGAGTATGGGTGTATCCAGTGCCAGTACGAGCGAAACCAGGATGGAATTCGAAGATGACAAGACATTGTTGCGCGCAAAGAGAGCTAGAGCTTTGGTGTATTCCGGCTGCGGTGTCAGCTCGTCTGAATGCTCGTGGTCAGGTTCGTAGAGCCACCAAAGCACGGGTCCGTTGCCGACGAGCGTTGCACCAAGCACTCGTTCGAGGACATTGGGCCGATTATCAGGATCCCATTTGCCACAAACTAACAAACTCAATGGTCTGAAAGCGTTTCCACCTCTCGAAGGAGCTTTTCTTCGCCGAGCGTTTGCAGTTAATGTGTTCACAGCTTGTGAACTATTCGTAGGCATTTTGCTTTGCTGAGATGGTCCACCTCCGATAGAGACTGCATGTTGAAGTGCTCTTGATGTCGAAATGGACTGGATTTGCGAGTACCCCTCGCGAATAGCGCTTTCGTCGCGTCGGCCACTTAGCGAATGGTGCTCAGGATTTATCACCTCGCTCTGATCCCCTGAATTGTGTTGCTTTGACCCGAGTTGTTTCGTAAAGTGGTGATTGAAGTGATCAAGGTTTGTGAGCCAGATATGGTTCACGTCAAAGATGAAAGTCTTGGTCAGATTCCGCTTGCGGGTTTTGGCCTGTGTACGCAAATTCTCGAGTTCCTGTAGCGTGGTGAATAGTGCGCACACAGGATGTCGCGTCACAATTGGAATAACTGCAAGACTTGCCTGTTCCTTGGCAGTAGCTCCAGACCCAGAACTTCCGCGTGCTTCGATCTCCTGCTGCTGTCGCTTTAGTTCCACAAAGGCGGACCATAGAGTCTCACGATCTTTCTCGGACCGATATTTGACAAACAAATCGTCCGACAACCAGCTTGTAGGTCCCTGCAACTCCATATTCTTCAGCATCTCAACTGCGTCCCCTCTATCCGTTTAGCAGTGCTGCCGTTAGGATATACTCGTGGATGATGTTCGCAACCTGTCCTTTTATCGGGATTGGCCCAGCAGGCATTGCACATGCGCTTGTCTACAGCGTGATCAGCTCGATGGGCAGGAGACCGCGCTCCAGTTGAGTCGTGCAGCCCCATTTTGCGTAGCAGCAGCGCTACATTATCTACGTCGTGCAGTGCCTTCTTAAGCTTTTGGCTAGGTGGCGTTGCACTGGGAACACCAAATCCGCCTTGATCGGCACGAGCTTTGACCAACGACTTGTACAGTGGTGACTCGAGCAATTTGAGCGACGAAGAGCGTTTCCCTGGCGCAGGTCTCCGTTTGCGATCGATTGAAGGCAATTGCAATGGAGAGTACAGACTTCCTGGCGGGACGGAGGCGACCGGCGAGCGTGGAGGCGGAAGTCTCGGAAGAGCGCCGTCTTCTGGCGATTCGCTCGAGTCTTCTGTGCGACTTAGTGAACGAGGGAATTTGGCTGGATGGTGCTGGTTGCTGACCGCTGGAGACGGCGGCGCTGAGATAATGAGAGACCCACTCGACGTATATGTAGCTTGCAACTCATCTCGTGTCGCCACATTATGTTTGAATTGACCTGAGCTCCGTTGACGATTTGAGTTGAGCCTTTTGCGAGCGCTACGCGATCACGAACAGCCTGTTCCTGCTGCTTCTTGTTCTGGTTCTTGAGGATTTTCCGTGCACTGGACTCGACGCTATTGAGAAACTGGGTGAGGTCATCCATTGTCTATCTACAGCAAGTAGGCACCGAGCATGGTCGAGTAGCACGCGAGTGCGAGCTAGGAATGCACATGAAGGGGCACAACCGTTACACAAGGCAGTGCATGTAGTAGACGCCGTGATTAGGACGTCTACACTGCAAGCGCGTTTAAGCATCCAATCGATTTTGAATTTGCCGCCAAGATTTGCTGTTGCTTCAACATGTTGCCGCAGAACTTCATTAGCGCGCAGCTTCACAATTCAAGTATCACTGAAGACTCAAGATCCAAGCAAACCAAGCTGAAGTCGCATCGATACCGATGGATCGCAAGCCTCACAAGATATAGCCAGAGTTCACGAATGCTGGGGAAAAAGACTGCCAGAAAATCATGGCTTGCCAGTATTGCAATGAGACCATCTGCAACGCTCAAGTGAGCCGCCAACGTATTCCCCACACCCAGAACTGTAGGGATACATCTCCTTCTGTGAAAACCAAGTAGGCGACGTCGAAGATGAAGCGTTCACGACGCTCTGTAAACGGCTCAAGCCTCTTCTCTCCGTCGAAGTCTCACAGAACGAGCTACGGCACGACACCCTCAGAGACAACGACGACGGGTGAGCGAAGCGAGTTGCATTTGGAGCTTGCAAGAGCATTCTACACGGGTAATTTCCCTTTCAGTGTGATTGAAAAACTATTTGCGTATGTACTCACCCGCTTCTGCCTGACGCTGACTGCCTACACGTCAAAGTCTCGCGGGACCTTACTAGACCAAGTCTGCAAAATTGAAAAAGACCAACACAAGTTGCAGTAGCTCAGGGGTAGCTGCGGAGTAGCGAACTCGGGGGAGAAATTAAGGGTTTAGTTACGACATTTATTGTCACTTAGTTTGCTATCTGTCTCCCATTGGACAGATTGCCAATAGATTCTAATTCATCGCTGCATTCGTGCTCCTAGTGAGTATGGTCTCTCCGATTGAAGTCGCTCTGATTGCAGAAATCACCTTCACGCATCCATTTTTCTCCTCGGCATCGACTTTGGGGGCAGAATATCCGCGCGCCCTTCGAGGTACTGCACATCGATGTCCATAGTACTACCGTGCACCGTGAAGCCCGAAGAGTTCGAAGCGCACACAGTAAATTCGAGCCAGTAATCACTGCCGTGAACATTTTTCCTGTCGCGCACTTAGCACTCCTCTCGCTGTCTAAACTGGGCTTAGCCTCATTGAGAATGCCGACGAGGGAGTTAACCAGTGAGAGGACCTCCATGTTTCCCCATCCCAAACATTTTACTGTTGATGAAGCGCTGCTGTCGTCCATAGAGCTGCTCGAGAGGTACGCGGTGCCGTTCACTAGTGTGTATTCGTGCAACGTGGAGCCTTCGGTGAAAGTGGCGAACGCATCATACAGCACATTGGCGGCGTGGACAGCTTTGATGGGGTTGGCGAGGATAGAGAAATTCGAGTGACCGAAGACCTTCGCGGAGTTGTGTTTGACTGTGAAATCGAGGCGCAGCGGTGGCCAATTCGTCATATATGCAGTTGCCTCCTCCGTCGGGTCCGGAGGGCTCTGCTGTACTTGTTGTTGTTGCTGCTGCTCATCGTCATCATCGAAGGTGCAGAGCGAGATGCCCCGTTTGGTTTCAGCTGCGTGCACCGTGAGCACAAGCAATGTTGCGAAGGCAACTACCAAGCACACAATGCGAGACATCTCACGCCAGGCTATTGTTAAGGCGACGGGTATCACTTGAGCGCTTGGCCCAATGCGGAAAGTAAAATCTGAAGTCCCAAGTCCAACGTAACTAATAGATCCCATCGACTAGCAAGCTCATCGTTTAATTGCGCCACTTTGATAGCCAATAGTATAGCACATCCGGGGAAGAAGCTATGGGGATTGTCCGTACAAGCGAAAGGTATTGAACTGGAGTTTTGGTGGTTAATTAATATACTAGTGGAGTATTGCTAATGATTCAGTGTGCGTCAGGGTGCTGGGTTCGGTTCGATTATACTTCAACGTATGCGGACTCTGTTCGACTCAATGTGACGATCAAAAGGATTACGCTATTTGTCGGGTGAGTTGTCCACAAGCACATCGCCAAAGCTGTGGCAAATAAACAATTAATGTCCATTGCCCGGTCGGCTGACGTTAATAAATAGGATGAATCCTCTAGACAACTTTAGCAGCACGTCCTGCATAATGACTGGCACGGTGTCTGCTGAAAGATAGCACTCGTCTCTCCACGTCGACAGTCACCTTCCAAATCGTGTGCAGTCATGTGCAGGAAATTACGTTGGCACACACTTAGCACCGAGTTAATTAATGCGAATTATTGACACCACCGTTGTCGACATACTGAAAGGCCCCAAACGTCGCGAAAGGGCTATCGAACAAACTGTCAAAACGTTAAGTGCTAGGCTGTAAATATTATGGTCTCAAGTCAAAAGTATTTTCAAAATTGCCCATCCTTTTATCTTGGCTGTCTGTTTTATTATGAAAAGAATATTTTTGACTTGAGGCTATTTTGGTAAAACGTCGTTTCGGTCCTTGAACTGACCAAGCTGCAGTGCTAGCTGAGCAGTGAAGATGCGTGGTGATTCTGCTATAGGATGCCGTGCACAAGTGTACTGGGAAGGAGAAGAGGAGTGGTTTGAAGGCGTCGTGGACGCGTACGACCGCGAACGGGGCTATTACGTCAAGTATGATGACGGCGAGGAGCAGTGGGAGGTAGAGTATGCAGTCTCCGTCGCTGTCGTTGAAGTTGATTAATGCTGTCTCTATTGCGCATTCGCCTTGCAGTTAGACACGGGCGAACATGCAATGAAATTCCTGTCTGAAGATAAAGTAGTTAACGAAGCACGAGAAGAAGAAGCGGACGTGAACAACGACGGTGACCCGGAAAACTACGACCAAGAGGAATACGAAAGTGACCACGATGATGTTGCAGATGAGGACGAGCGAAATGCTTCCTCCGAGCACACCAGTCCAATCCCCGAGCAAGAAGAGGTGGAAGTGCTTGCTGTGTCGAGCGTGTCGGTAAAACCTGACCATGCACCATCCACTTCTAAGAGACCTCAGCGGTCAGTGAAACCTGCGGCAGCTTTCATGCGCAATTCAGCTGCTTTCTTCCGAGATGAAGAGACGTTGCGTGAAATGCAGCAGGAATTGCGGCATGAGAAGAAGACACTGACACACCAGGTGCACACTTTGACCTTGCAGCTCTCTGAAAGGGAACAACTTTCAGTTGCTCTCAAGGCTGAGCTGCAACAGCTGAAAACGAGCGCGACGTTGGCTAGCGTCATGCTTCAACATAAGACTACTCCTGGTATCTCGAAAGGGCCTACAAAACCAAAGACGGTGGCACAGTGGAATGAACGTGTGTTCGACCAGAAACTTAAGAATCAGCGCTTGGCGGAGGAGCTACTGATGCTGAAGACAACCGTACAAGACAAGCAAATTGCAGTACAGCGCAAGCAGCAACAGCAGGATGAGGCTAACGCGAAGTTGGCTCGCGTACCACGCCGACATCTCTGCACGCTCGTTGACCTACAAGTAGAGATTGCACGCCTCCTGGAAGAGAAACGTGCGTTGGAAGCCCAATCAGCCCGGCCTTTTTCACCCATGCATGGTGATATTCAAGTAATGTCCAAAGCGGGTGCTTCCACGAAGAGCAAACTTCAAAATGAACTAACAAGTTTAGAGATTACTGCCGAGCGATACAAGGAAGAGCTCCGCCAGTGGGAACTCAAAATCGATTGTGAACAGGCTCGGCGGCTCCGTTGGAGACGCGGCTAGCGAGTCTCCAGCAAGAGCTGCGGCAGTACGAAGATTCACAAGTGCTACTTCGCAGTGTCTTCTTGCGTTTGGGACCTGATGCAAACGATGGCTGCGTAGCATTGGAAGCAGCTATAGCTGCATTCCAAACACTCACTCCACAGGATCAATCGGTACTCACCGCTGAGGAAATGATGACCCGACTGACCGAGAGGAACATCCTCTCACATTTAGATGCTGGAAGGTTCTCATTTAGTCAGTTTGCTCAAGCGTTTGCATGCTTGTTCAATTGAGTAACCGTATTACATGTTAATGCCAACTCTTCCCCATACGCAAGTGGTGTCTTCTTGTACTCGACGTGAATCCGTTAGAAAACTATTGCTGGGTCTTGCTTCCTCTCTACCCGCTGGGTCTAACGCTCACGTGGACAATACGCGAACGCCAGCGACAGCTTAAAAACTACGCTTACTTAGTCTGCAGTACACCAGCGGCAATAAGCTTCTCGATCTTCGCCATGATGCCTGGGTTCTGCAAGTGGCGTTGAGCTCCCGTCGGGTCTGTCTGGAAGTCGTTCAGTACGTTCTGCATGACAGGGTCGCGCAGAATAGCCTGGATCTCCGGGTCGGCCATACCGTGACGAGCGCGCTCCTCGTCCGTCTCACCGCTCTGGATCTTGTACGCGACATTCCGCAGACCGTCCAGGCACTCCTGGTGGTTCGGGTCGAGCGCCAGACCCTTCTCGTAGCTCTCACGAGCCTTGTGGAACTCCTTCATGAAGCACTGGATCGCACCCATGCGCGAGTACGCCTTCACGTACTTGGGGTCGAGCTCGATGGCCTTCTCACAGTCCTTCTTGGCCTCGTTGAACGACGTCAGCTTCGTGTACGCGGCCGCACGGTTCGCGTAGTACACGGCGCAGACCGGGTCACGCTTAATAGCCTCAGAGTAGCGCTCCACGGCCTGGGGAACTCTCCATTCTTGAAGAACTCGTTGCCCTCCTCCTTAGCCGCAAGGGCCTTCTCCGGGTCAATGTAGGCCAGCTCCTTGGCCTTGCGGAGCTTCACCTGCAGCGCCTTGATCTTCCGCTCCACCTCCTTGGTGCGGTTCTCCATCTGCGCGCCTTCGTACGAGTCAATCGCGGCCGAAAGGTTCTCCTCCGTCTCGCCCTTCTTCAGGTGCGCGTTACCGATACGCACATACGCCTTAGCGATCAATGCGTAGTCCGCGCGGTTCGCCCGGCCCACTTCAATCGCCTTCCTGTTGATATCAACAAATAATCATTAGATATCAGTTACAAATATCACCCTAACTGAGCATAACACGTTAAATAACATACTTGCAGTCCTCGATACAAGCGTCATACAGGCCCATTTCCAGACGCACAGCGGCCAAGTTGCTGTAGTACGAGACGTTGGTCGCGTCCTTCTCAATGGCCTCATTGTAGCACTCCACGGCCTCGGCAAACTTCTTCTGCTTGTAGAAGTTATTACCACGCTGTTTCGCCTCGTCGGCCGCTTTCTTAGCTGCACGTTCGGCTCTTTCCTCTTCCGTTAAATTTTCCTCCATGGGAGTTGGTGCAGGAGGGGGTGTAGGAGTAGCTTTAGGTGCGGCAGGAGTAGGGCTGTGCGAAGCTGCTGCTGGCGGCATCTCCTCGTCCTCGTCGCCGGGCATGTTAATGTTAAGTCCCATTAGCTCACCTAACACCGTCATAACGCGGGTATCTTTCAGATGTTCGTTAATCTTCGACGGGTCCTGTTGGATTTCTTGCAGCACCTTAACAAACGCTGCGTCGCTCAGGAACGGAGCCAGGCGTGGGTTTGTGGCAATTTTGCCAAACATTTCCGGCCCGAAAGCGTTGGCAAGTGGGTTAAACGACGCTTGAGCCGCTTCTTGCACCTTTTTCACTTCGGCAATGCCGCTGACACACGCCACGTTAGTTGAGTCTACCTTAAGACCGTCATTGTAGGCCGAGGTAGCGTCTTCGTAGCGGTGTAGAGCGTGTAGAGCGGCACCCTTGCGGGAGTAGCCCTTGGCCCAATCAGGCTTCGTCTTGATGCAAGACTCGGCGTCCTCCAGAGCGTGGGCGGCATCCTCCAGGGATAGGTAGGCTGCTGAGCGGTTAGAGTAGAACACGTGGTCGTTCGGGTTGAGTTCGATGGCCTTCGTGTAGCACTCGACCGCCTCCTTCGGGTTGCCAGCGCTCAGGGCGGCGTTGCCTTTAGCTTTCCAGTCCGCTGCTGTCTGTAGTAGAGTCAAAGGTTAGCGAAAGGTAGGGTGGGTTTAAGGGAAAAGGTAGAACGGGTTTAAGTAAACGTTTAGGTAGATAAAGTAACTCACCTCGGCCATGATCTTTTCTTCTGCTTTTGCTAACTGAGGGTTCGCAGTGAGGCCGCCGATTGGATGCGAACATTCCAGAATGGGCTCGAACTTAACGGATTTTGACAAGTTTCTGTTATTGGTTAAAATAAGGCCACGGCTTCACTTCGTTCATGGACGCTCTTGTTGTTTCTTGGCTGTGCTGTCGGAGGTGCGAAGTCCCTTGCTAATGCCGATCTCCGTAAGTGGCTGCACCAATGTGGACGGAGTCACCACCCGCTGATTTCCCAGCCTTGTCTTCAGGCTACTGCAACTACTCACAGCCATCTATCGGTTAGTACTATCTAAACGTTTAGACTACACCTAAAGCGACTGTACCTGGAGTCATGAAAACGTTTAAGTTCTTTTGCCACATGTGTAGAGAAGAGCTCTGTGCCTGAGTCGGTAGGGTCCATAGACCTCATCTTGCGTTTCTGACTTGGACTACTATCCACCAACACTACACAACAACAACAACAACAAGAGATTAGCTCTAGGATTAACTAAACCGACAATTGACGACAACTTACAACAAGGTTTCGAAGCCAGAGCCTTGAGCTTGTTATACGGACGACGCACCCGTTCCGGGGTTTCAAACGCCACAAACCCGGCTCGAATATCGTTGGTCTGTTGACTAGGAGACGTTCTATCCGTCGTTACCAGAGAAGGTAGGGCGCTGGTAGGGGACTACCTTCGGGGCTACCTTCGGCTGAGACGGGCACCACATGAGCCCCGAGGTGTCCCGGGGTGGACATTGATACCGAGCTCCCACCAGGGCACCACGTCGCTGCTGCAACTGCTGGAAGTCGAGGCTGGGGTGGCCTGTCGTTCGGTGGGAACGACCCGACGTCTCCAGTCGCAGGGGCGTCGGCGTCGATCTTTAAGGACAATCGTGAATTCTGGGCCGCGAACCCTCGTCTGGATCGATGAGTTCGTTGACCTGGTCGAGAAGTTAGGCTGCGGTTCGGTGCGACTGAAGTTGACGTGGATGATGGTGATGGTGCTGAACCGACGTCCGGAAAGATGAGGACGTGGTCTGGTTAATGTCTATGCGGGTCTCCTGTGGTGGGACATCGACCTGTTCGGGATCGGGGTTTGTACGCGTGCGGTTCTCCATCGGGTCGTATGCTTGATAAGGAAATGCACAAAGATCTCAGTCGTGAAGAAGCAAAGATCACGATTGCGAGGAAGACAAAGACAAAGCGCTGGGCAGTCGTCGTGTCACCCGAGATCCTCAGTGTTCAAGGGGCTCCGGACAGCAGTTGTGGCAGAGTCTGAGCAGACGTGACCGAACCGTTATCCCGCTCGTAACCGAGCCAACGCACCGCCTCGAGAAGCGTCCAGCTAAACTTATCCTGTCGCGGATTCCACCCTTGGGTTTTCGAGGGCACCGGGTCATCAAGGGATGTTCCTACAGACGCTGCTGGATCCGGAAGATGAGCGATGTCGTCGCATTAGGCGTGCGCGGATCGTACGTCGTAATAGGATTAAGCGGGAAGTCGCGCAAGGTTTGCCGATTCGCCGACCTCGTGTGCCTCGCGCCTTCGATTTCACGCAGGATAAAGAAGACTGGGGTGAACCGACTTCGCCATTCCGCCCCACATTTGGCGGTAATTCGGATGAATCCCAACAGGAACACCACGAATCCGATCGTGTCAATCAAATTCGCGCTTTTGCGCAACAATCTGTAACCTCACTGAAGCCTAACAACCTGACCGCAATAGCAGCTGCCAACGATGTGTTGTCGGTGAAATCAGTGACTATCTCAGCTAGCAAGAAGCCTGATTCTCATTCAGTGGCTCCACATATCCGGGCCAAATGGAAAGAAGCATTCAATCGAGTTGTTTTCCAGCACCACGAGAAGATCCTGATGAAGGACCCGAACCGTAAATGGCGACAGGAGCGCTTCGGTTTGCTTCTCTACGACAAGCGTGAATACGCTCGCGCCAGCCTACATTTGGATAAGGCCATCAGTTTGGGTGCCACATCAAGTCTCTGCTGGCGAAGACTAGCTGAGAGCTACTTGCACATGTGGGAAGATAGTGGTGAATGGGAGGTGTTGTGGGTCTGTCGCGCCTCGTACGAGCAAGCCCTTAACCGTGTTGAGGTGGCGAGCAACCCATTCGTGTTGCTCACCTATGCGAAAGTTCTCGAGCTGCTTGGTAACTACACTGGCGCGCTAACAATCTGCGCGTCGATCCTGCAGACATTCCCGAAATTCGAGCAGCTTCGAGAGGCCAAACTGCGTTTCGTTCTCCTTCAGCGCTATCAACTATTTACATCGTCGCCATCAAATGATTCAGGAACTGAGGGTAATACCGTGGCAGGATTGGAAAAGCAAGCTTTGTTGACCAAGTGCATCGGGTATACACAGGATTTGCTTTTGGACAAGGCGATCACTGAGGTAAACAATGGTATCTGTGTCACACTACTGCTTCTCATTCGTCTCTAGTAACATTGTGCGTGTTTGTTTGCTCAGGGACCGCGCCATGTCAATGTGTTGTACTTGCATACGAGGTTGAATGAACTTCTGGTCGAGGCCACGACGGCTTCAGTTCCAGGAGGACAAAGGCAATCTGTAATGGCATCAAAGATAAAAGGGAAGAATCAACCCCGACGACACCGAAGACAAGGATTACTCTTTCCAGCACGGATATTTTGTTTCAGGAGCTTTACAAGTTAGCGACTAAGGATGTGCGTCTCGCGCCTCCACCAGGCGTTAAGTGGAAGTCCTGGAAAAGCCATAGCGAGACGTACACAACGTTTGCTGAGTATTTTCGAGCGCAGGGTGAAAACCTTCTGGCGACTGACGCATTATCGCGATCACTCGAGCTCTTAGAAGATCTTCCATCCGAGAACGATAGCGCTGGAAAGCCTGCCAACCCTTGGCGAGGTATGACCGATGAGCAGCGCCACAAACGCGTTGCTGTGTACGTAGTGCTTGCACGGAACTACTATCAGAGTAATCAAATGGAGAAGGCCATCCGCGCTATGGAAGTTGTGTTTCAGTTCGATCCTCTTCACGCTGAAGCCCGCGCAAGCCTCACAGAGTGGTTTCCTGATAAGTGGCAGTAAGTGATATTCTATTGATTTGCAATTGTGTGCTCTTCTTCTGATGGCTAACGCAATTGCGTCCCAGATATCGACTTGATCTGGAAGATTCCAGTCAAGTACAAATTGCGCGAGTGCTCCGTGGCATATGGGACCGCAATATTGCCTCGTTACGTCGCCGGGAGATGCAGCGTTTAGCAGAGCAGAAATATCACGAACACCCGTATCACCTAGGTTGTCGACGCCACGTTCTCCGACTGCTGCGGGACAAGTATGCATCGCTGTTTGCAGCGCAGGGCCTCGCAGCTCGCTGCATTCAGCGTCATGCCCGGAATTTTTATACTACGCGTGTGCGGTGGAAACTAGACGACCAACGAGATAAGCGTCTACGTGATCTGGTTCGTGGCGTGCACTAGATGTAGTACTGTAGTTGTATTGGGATATCAGCACTGACTGAGTTTTGTGTTTCTCGGTGTTCACAGAAAAGCAAGTACCAGACACGGAAGTATCGTTACAATCGTCAGATTCGCACTCAGCTGGCTGAATTGCTTCCCAACGAATACGAGCGTCATTTCGTTCGCGAAGAATACAGCGCCCTTCGCATCCAGGTGGGTGGATAGGTAGGTGGTTTTCCGGTGAATTCGGGCATACCTGATGGCTACTTTCGCTACAACCTATTATTCATGTACCAATTGTTATTTGCTTGTCAGCGATATTTCCGTGGTAATCACACCCGTAGAGAGTTTCGGCATCTTCGCGATGCTCGACGGCAGCAACTCCAACGCGAACAGGGTGCAGTGTATAAAATTCAACGATGCTTCCGTCGATATTGCCGGACGCAAATGGCCCCGCGTCAACAGCGGACGAAGTGCTTTTCCGAGTACAGAATCAGTTTGCACGCGCTAAGGAGCGACTGGCAAGGATGCTTCAGCGTCTTTATCGCCGTTGGAAAACACCGGAACCTCAAAAATCCCGGCCCTATTCGCAATGCTTGAAGCTGAGGCCTGTGATTTGCGTCGAGTCTTCGAGGACACTACTTCGCGCAAGATTCAGCGACTGTGGCGGCGATACACGGCTGCTAAAGCTTTAGGTGGACGTGTGAGTAGTCCAGCACAAGTATTTCTTGTCGACCATTTTTCCGCAGCACAGAGACGCCAGATCTACGTCCAGGTTGATCTCCACCAAGCCGCTCGCAAAATCCAATCCTTATATCGTGGCAGATTAATGCGCAGATTCCTAGAACTGCTTCGAAACAGAGTTTTGGCGCCACCATGTACAAGCCCAATTGCCACATTGATCGCTAAATGTGAGAAGAATCACGTGGACGGGGTTGAGACGCTAGCAAACCTGCGCTCAATCGACAACCTAGAGGAGAAGCGTGCGCTATTTGATCACCCAGTCCTGGTGCTACGAGGAGCGCGGCCTGCTTTGCCATCGACCAACGAGAGTTTTCCCTTACAACACGTTGTATCCGCGATCCAATACAGCTCGCTGCTGAAATGCCTAATATGTGCAAGTGGTGACTTCACGGGCGACCGAATTTTGATTCTCCTCCAAGCAATTCAAATGAGGAGAACCCTGCGAGTGTTGGCGCTAGGCGAAATCGATGTCACTCTAGTGAAAACCCATACAAATCTAGAACCAAACACAACAAACGATATACCAGCCGAGTCACTGGATATGTCCGAACGCGACTTGGGTGGCGACGATGGCAAGGACACTACCCCTTGTGGTTCTTCATCTATCACGCTTAGAGGGAGGTCTCTACTGTTGCCATCACCTCCACCTTCTCCACAGCCGCACCAGAAGCGCCAACTAAGTGCCATGCAGATCATTGCCAAGGCATTGTGCACATCAAACTTCCTGCTGGAAGAGCTGTATCTGGAACGAAATACTCTGCTGAAGCGGCATCAAGAAGGGGCGATCGTAGCTGGTATCGTGTCCGATTATTTTTCGCGCGCTATGGCCATCTCCACACGCTAGTTGTAGCCCACATGTACTTCTCAGACGCGAATGCCGTCCTGTTGGGAGCTGCTCTAGGAAGCAACACCGTCTTGCAGAAGCTGGATCTCCATGGGAACTTACTGTGTGATGGCGCTGCTGTTGCCATCGCCAACGACGGCCTTGCCCACAACAAATCACTCCGCTACTTGAATTTGGCCGAGAACGCCATAGGCAGCATTGGTGCTAAGGCGCTATTCAGATGCTTGAGCACGCACAACCAGTCGCTACAAACGCTAATTCTGCGCAATAACCGTCTGATGAGCGATGTGATGCCGTCACTGATCGAGGCCTGGCAAGTCAACGCTGTGATCGAAATCGTGGATCTACCAGGCAATCTGATCAACTACAGCTACCTCGAGGAGATCCGAGCTGCTACAGCTGAACGCTGTGAAATCACGGCGTCGAGAGAAAACCTGAATTGCGCTTGCTGCTAGCACGGAAGCGCTTTGCTGGTCGCGACGGAGCTCCCCCATGGGCAGGAAAGGTATAGGAATATTTTCAACCAGGCATACTTCGCCTCTGAAGAGCAGCGATCGCGGCAAGAAAGAAGGCCGCGCCACTTTCGCCGACCAAGTGGCTGAGCAACAATGCTCCAAAGATGATCTCGCCCCTGCACTACCCTGTCGTTGCAAACCGGCAAGCTCATGAGATACACCCGGCATCAACATTCTCTATGGAAAATGCTTACGCATCTAGCCGGCCACGCAAAGGCATGCATAAAGCATCGCTATTACCAGTTCGGCTTGCATCCTCCTCCAAGCTCCCAGCTCTACCAGCTAAAAAGCGTTTAGTCTGGTGAACAAGTGTGCAACCCGCCTCCAAGCGAAGAGACCAAAGGCCCACTGCAAGAAGGCGAACCACCTGGTTTGTCCTATTCGCGCACCGGCATATGACCAGTAATGGCAGCTTTGGCGCCAACTAACTACGTGCTTCACCAATGTCACATTCGCTGAGCAATCGTTGCTAACAGGCTAGTGTCCATGCTGTTATCGTCGCTCATCATGGCTCTGATTCCATCGAGCCAGCCCCTCAGCCGCTTCACACCTAGACCACTCGACCTAAGCCATGCGGTCTCCTTCTTTTCCACGATTTCCATAGCAGTGAATGGATATTTAACCATGAGCAAAAGTAGGTAAAATCTGGTGACTGTTACGACAGTATCAGCGTTATTGCCCTACTTGTATTCCAAGCTGATGAAAGCATACATCGGATCTCACGTAGAACGATGCTTGACGTGTGGGAACAACAAAAGTATTAGTGTTGGCCGCGGATTGACTAGTGTGCAGTATGGTCAATGCTAGAATGAGGCTCGATACCACCAAGTCTCTCTTTGTCACGATTAGGACGTTTGGATTTCCTGCCATAGTTAATAGGTTGACGCGGCGGCGATCGTTCCGACGCGCATGACGAAAGTTCCTATGAGTATAAACCCATTCTGGAACACAATGGCGGCACCTGGCCACGCCGACTCGTTGTATGGATTGTTCACGTAGGTGTGTAAACACCAGTACAGACCCCACGAGAGCAGCCACCGACAAGGCCATGCAGAACACCACGAAGCATCTGTCAAAAATAAGTAACAATACGGACATTGGTATGGAATCCCTATGGATCGTTGCAAAGGTGCTTCGAACCGGGCTCGAGTGGCCACGTCTTCACCGTAGGCGAATCTGGCGTCCTCCGAGAGCATTCCCCAGTCCACAGTGTTTACCCTAACAAGTATCATGTTCAAACGGTCAATAATAATATTATTGGTGAGACCGAACAATATTATTGTGTGTTTACAGGAAGAAGACCAGTGTAGAGATGATCCCCGGTAGGTACTTGACAAAGTCGAAGGGGATCTGGGAGTTGTGGAAGGCAGCGGTAGCCGCTCCATCCGCCAGCACCCACCAGCCCACGCCTACGAGTAGCCCCGCCACGTAGCTGCCGGCCTTGCTCGGATCCACACCCATAATTGTATTGAATGCTTATCTTGAGTGATTTCACGGTAGTCAAAATCAGATGTTTTTGTGCATTAACCAAAAGTGCGGCAGTTGGAGTGCCAGTGTCCCTATAAGCTTCTCAAACTCGTCCCATACAACGTGTGGGAACTTCCACTTCGAAAGAATCTACGCGAAACACACTCGAAAACATGCTCGTGTGGCTGATTTTGATCATCTGTGCGTTCCTCGCTGGACACGCCTCGATGTATTATTGTGCCATCTACCGGAAAAAGCAGGAGCAACAACTACCGCAGTACCAGGGACAAGTGCCGGTTATCGTGACACCTCAAGGCCCCGTGGAGTATCAACGTGCTTGAGACGGCAGCTCCATCTTTTGCCGGAATGACCCAAGTCCAGAAGAAAAAAGCGTTACTGTGCTCCAAGCATATACGATGGGGAACTACCGAGCTATTAGTCACAAAATACATTTCAGCGGACGCGCCTACATGTGTTTGTGTACTTGTTCATGCTGTGTCCTTGCTGGCTGTACACTTTAATTCCATGGCCAGATTATGGCACTGGGTAGGATTACTTAGCTAGAGGTTTACGTACCTTATGCGCTCACAATCGTATGGCTCTATGGACTCGCGATTGTGCGCTTGTGAACGGCGAACTGTCACTTCCTAACTTCTTAGCTACCTCAACACAACACAATCCACCGGAAGCGATCCGCTACAATGCAAGCATTCTCTCTCTACCCACCGAACATTCACTTGCTGAGCGACAATGTCATTGGGGCCGTAACGCAACGCTCAAGATCCTGTAGTTCGCAGCTCGTTAGTGGTTTTAATGGCGAGTCGCGAGGTGGCATCGCTCCGGAGCTGGCGGATCTACATCTGACGATGGCACCTGCAACCTTTGCGGGGTCGGGACAATCGGAGATGCTCGAAAGAAATCCACAGACAATGGAAGCTGGGCCACGCTCGTTGGTCACACAAGCCCAGCAAACTAAAATTAAAAGACCCTCAACCCCCTTCTCGATGCAGATCATCAAAGACGGTGGCGAATATTGCCAAAAAGATATGCAAGCATCTTTGGCTGAAGAGAAGAAAAAGCGCAACCAAGAACGCTGCCGCAGAAACCAGATGCGATACAGAAACAAAAGACACGCGTTGCGGGCTAACCTCGAGATAATCATTCGGCAGCTACACGACGAGATCAAAATGCTCGAGTTGAGGCGCCAGGACGTTGAATCTAAGTTCAATTGTTGGTCGGTCGTAGTGGAATATTTTCGTATCTTCCGCTACGGCTTCGTGATGCCAACCGAAGAAGAGCACGCATTCGTGTTGGCATTCCTTCGCTTAGAGACGGCGCCTAATGTGAAAGATGGAGATATTTGTGGTGCGGACGCGCTAGTGGGGTATTGGAAAATCTTCTCGCTCACCTTTGACGACGTTCAGTTCGAGCTCGAGCGTATGGAGAAAGGTGGCGGATCCTCACTGATCGCGACCACCACCACAACTGTCACCATTTCAAACAACACCCTGCAAACGTTGTTCCCGCACCTGACCAGCGATAAGACAGTTGGCACTAAAGGCAAAGTACTTGCAGCGAAACTGCTGGGCCAGCGCCTTGTCATGCACGGCTCAGTTCACTTCGACTGGGACGACATGAACAGTCAAGTGGTGAACATGCATACCCAATCGGACTTGCTGACGCCGTTGCTTCACCTACTAGGAAACCTGGAGGATGTGTCCTGCGTATTCAAAAACGCATTTGTAACACCTGACTGTCGCCTTATTTCAGGGAAGTAAATGACTACACTAAAGGCTTTCAGACGAATGCTGTGCGGTGCTCGGTAAGCTCCACGCCGATTGTGTAAGCTACTGCTAGTACATGTAATATGCTCCATGAACGATAGAACCAATCGCGACACTTAAACAAGTTCACCAGTATTTGTAAAGCTTGTGTGTATCGATCATCCTCGCCGACATCCTCTAGATGCACGGGACGGATCTCCAGCTCTTGTAAACCCTTGACGTGCATTTTAAATTATCCATCAGTGCCTCAACATCACAATGTTACAGACGACACCAGGTGCCATTGTTGCTCGCAGGAGCTCTAGCTGCACATGATATCCCTGGTGATTCAAGGATTCTTTGACGCCATGCCGAAACAGGCGAAAAATTCCGGTGCAACATTCCAAGATGTAGATTTGGACGGAACTCCCGAAGCGATCAGCTGATGATGACATCCGAGACACGGACGTTTGTGATTGGAAGTGGCTTTGCATCGTCGAACTATTCCTTTCGTGTCGTTGGATGTACCCATCCACTCTGTCGGCAAATTGGGCGCACTGGTCTCGATCAAACACTCACATTTGACGCCGATAGAGAAGATTTGCTCGGGAATTGACGAGTTGGCGGGATGGAATACCGGTGATTGGCCTCATAGGCACCGTCAGTTAAGACGATGCCGTTGGATGGCAATCCAACACGCTGCACCACTTGGCCGATTATGTCATCGCCCAGCCAGTTGCAGTTGGGCGGATAGAGAGCACTGTCGTGTATGTTAACCGAAGTGTCTGGAAGATTACATGACTAAAAGATTCCGCACCTTATGGGGAGCATCTGCCCCCAAACCCATGGCTCTATGGCCTCGCGATTGTGAACGATGAGCACAACTTCTAGCAAAATTAGCACGATGCAGTCCGCCGGAAGCGATCCGCTACAATGCAAGCATTCTCTCTCTACCCACCGAACATCTACTGGCTAAGTGACAGCGTCACTGGGGCCGTGACGCAGCCCTCAAGCCCATGTAGCGCATGGAATTAGTGGCATTATTGGTGCAGCGTGAGGGGCACCGCCTTTCGACAGCCGCGTGACACATGTGGGATTGACTCACTCAGACTTTCCTGAAGGTAACCTTGAAGATTACGAAGGTAGATCTGCACTTGTCGGCCAGACAAACCCATCGAACTAAACCTAAAAGACCCCCAAGCCCCCTTCTGTTAGACCAATATCTTGTCATACGCAGCTCGGTTCACTTTGACTGGGACAACGCGAACAATTAAGTGGCGAGTATGCAGACCCAATCGAGCTTATTGACGCCGTTACTTCGGCTACTAGGAATTCTGGAGGACTTGACTGTCGCGTCATAGGATAAATGGCTACAGTAAAAAGTGTATTCATCTAGAATGGCTACATTTCAATATTTGTTTTTGATTTGTCAAAATAGTTTTTACCAATCACATGTTACATCGACTATGAAAATCCCATTTTCTCATTATCCGAAGACAATAACTATGGAGCTTTCTCGTGCTGAGAGCGCGTTACGGACGCTCAAGAACCGGCCTAAGGTGCCTCAGGGGCAGTGGACACTGCCCTCTCGATCCTCCACCTCTTTGAGGTGTCCCCAGTGAAATCTCCCCTCAATCGCCCACTGACGACTTGGAACTGAACGTTCCCAGTGGAGACCAAGAGACTCGTCGAGAACTCGTTCAAGAAGAGCTTTCGACGCTTTTACAGTACGGGAAAGAACGCTGGGAACCAATTGCTGTATTTTTGGTGGTTGTAAGAGATTTATTGGCTCGATATCTGCACTCCCCAGACTTGGACGCCAATACAGACTTTTGTCTACCGTCTCAGGAGCTGCCTCTCTATGTGTCCAAAATTGCGCCGTTTTCAGACGCTTTCCTCACCCAAACAGTCAAGCAGGCAGTGCATCAACACATGGAGTACTACGAGCCTCGAGTGAGGATGTGTGTAGCCAAATTGCTGGGAGTTTTGGCCAAATGGGACCTCAATTGGGTCACGGAAGAATTCACGCCTCAGATTGTGGACTCGGTGGTCTCAAATCTGAATCGTTCGCCAGATTTTGAGGAGACAGGTTTTGAAGAGCTGGATGACAACATCAGTACCAATGGCATGGAGACACCCCTCAGTCTCCGGAGGGCACCCCACGCACTCCGTCCACGCCCTATCGACTGGACGATGTAAGTGGGTGGAAGGCGCTGGAGAGCTCGCTGTGTGCACTCAAATACATTATCAAGGGCAGTGGAGTGAAGTTTCTGGAGGAGAAGAAACAGGACGACGGATCCCAGAAGTTTGTGTTTTTGACGCCCGAGATTCTGGAGCTGGTGGCGACCAAGAGCTGCTTTCACATTAACCGTCACGTGCGTGTCGTGGGTCTGGACACGATTACGGTGTTGTCGGATATCGCTCCTGTTGGATTCTTGGACTCGCACCACACTAGTGTCAGTGACACGCTGAACAAGTGCATTAAGCGCGGCATGGAGGACAACTGGTGCCAAGTGCGTTACGCTGCGTCCATTTCTGCGAGGACATTCTTGCTGAAGCTTCAGGAGCAGGGTCGTGCGCCGTACCTTCCAGTACTGGTGCCCAGAATGTGCTTGAATCGCTACTACATCGCCGAGCGCGTGCAGAAGTACTCTAATGATTCGTGGCGAATGATCATGGGCGAGAAAGGACGAGCTATTGTGGCCAAGTACGCCAATGAAATCGTGGACTACTACGTAGCGATGACGAACCACTGTGTGCGCGAGTCAGCGTGTCAGTGCATTGCAGAACTGGGGATGAAGGTGGATCCAACGGCGATTCGTCCGCACGTGGGTCGTCTGATGCAGGCACTGCTCATTTGCTTCTATGACGTGTCGAACCTGGTGCGAGATGCCGCATGTCTGGCATCCGCGCAGCTGGTGCTGGGCTTCCCAGAAGAGTGCCGACCGTTCCTGGACGAGTTGTATCACTTGTGGATTGACCACCTCTCGGACGATATCTGGTCCGTGCGAGAAGACGCTGCAATCGCGTTGGGTAATGTGATTCGTGCCTATGGCCAAGATGCACTTGACCGTGTGATCAAGATCACGGAAGAGTATCTTCCGCTCGCGAAGAAGCAGCCGGCAATGTCACAGCAGGAATATGACGAGCTGATGCGCTCGGAGAAGAAGCATCTAAGCAAGCAGGCATTCTCTTGTTGTTCATTGGAGCCGAAGTTGTTCGAGCGTCACGAGCACCGCGACAAGGAGCCGTGGGAACACAGTGATGGTGCCATCTATATGGTGCGCGAACTATGTAGCGTGGCGCCTGAGGTGGCTGTGAAGTACCTTCCGCAAGTTGCGGATATTGCGATTCTGCGCCACTTTCCACAGACGGCTGTGCTGCAGGAGACTGTTTGGAAGCAGTTGCCGCTGATGTGTGAGGCTCTCGGCAAGAAAAATTTCAAGAGGTACCTCGAGCTCTTCTTCGACCCCATGGTGTTCACTCTTCAGGGCACGAACCGCTTAGCGAAGTTCGCAGCACGCGACTGTGTCGCACAGATCAGCAAGCAGATCGGACCTAGCATTTTCCTCGGTCGCTTGGAGGTGAATCCGACCTGGAAGGAGATACTAGGCCCTGTCGTGCCAGTGCAGCCGTACATGATGAAGTAAATTGACCTCTAGCACCTCCGGCATTGGGCCCGTTGTGGCGATTGACGCAGTTTTAGCAGAGCAAAGATTCGGGAATGCCGTCAGACTACATATCTTACGAATTGTTTCGATACAGTGCCACGAGAGGATGCGCAGTGGCAGAGTCTAAACTAATCTCTTCTAGCACTGCTTCAGCGCGTAATACATCAGAATAGTGTGGACCCAGCAAGTTCAACACTTGTTCACCGGCCATTAGTCCCCCATGATTATTAAAATGTCATCCAGCCACGCATTGAAACAACAGCCAATAAAAAACTTCCGACAGCTCGTTGTCATCCAGCACAGCCTGGCCGTTAATTGTCCTATCTACCCATCCTCGCCGTTTGGCGTCACGCACATGTTATACCAAAGCAACATCCCTTGGGATTTCCTGCTGCCTTTGGTCTCCATTGTACGATTTGCCAATGCGTTCATCACAACGTTTAAGCCGCTCAACAATCCCGGAGTATCCTAGAGATACGGTGCATTGGGCCGCTCCGTGCATTAGCAAACCACAACAAAGAAAAAAACAACCGCCGAGTGACAACCGAGACCGACAGGCGGAGAGTGTGTGATTGATTCACCAGCGTGTGTCATACTGACCCGAAGGGTGGCACACCGCGTTCTTTGGGGACAGCAGGCAACGTGATCCGGCTAGTACAAGGTCGCCATGACCAGTGGACTGGCTCACTGGCTGCTAGCCAGCGGTTCGTTCGTCGACAGTGTTGACGACCTCGGTCATTCTCATTGGGCGAAGCACCACGCCTCGAGCTCACCAGCGACCATAAACGCCGTTCCGGTGTAATTGGCTGCTGCAGCTCTGTGTACGCGCCGATTAGAATCGCTGTGACTGTGATTACCTGCATCGACGCGAACAGAAAAATGTCTGGGCCTCGCAGACTACCGGCTCTTCATGGTGAAATTGGTCGCACCGTCTCAGAACATTTAACTTGGAAAAGCTGGGGCCTCCTTAATGCAAAACTGAAGTAAAATCCATGAGTGCTCGACGCTGACAACAAGTAAGGCTGAACCTTGCGCTCGCTTGGAATAAGAACACCTTGTATGTATTTTAATACGTGCACTGCAACAGGGGTGCTCGCTGTTGCAGCTCTTGGGGATATGAAATGCCTTTTTATGCCAAAGATAAAATGCGCCCGGCGCAGCTTCTGATACGGTGCAATATCAATAAGCACCGACATATTGCACGATGGTGCTGAACGCGGCAGACATACATGATCGCCCAGTCACGAACGAATTCTAGTTTGTACATGTAGTTTGTCCGTGATAGACTCTGCATTATTAGCATCATTGTTATACACCATGCTGTAGTATTCGCAAACGATGACACTGTAAGGGCGTGGATAGCGCAAGCCTTGTGACAAGGATCGCTACCGTGAAGCATTCAGACATTGCGCTGCTGTGCGCAAAATCCCATCTAAAGATCGTGGGAGTACAAGTGTGAGACGGGGTACTAGTACATGTACAACATGGGCTCCCGAAAGCAGTTGGTGGAGTGGAGGCTAGACACGGTGGTGCCTAATACCGTAGCATCCGCGATTTGCGAATGCGTTTGCTGTGTGTGAAGTCCTCGCTGGGTGTGCTTGGTTTGGGGAGCAGCTCCATTCGTCTCACAATTTCATTTGCCTCTTCGGTCACATGTGGCACTCAACGCTTCTTCTCGTCCTCTTCGCGTGTGTCTGTGTGACACAAAGCGCCTCCGCTTCGATTACTGACGGCACTAGTGAGGCACTCAGCACTTCCGACTCTGCCAGCGGCAGCACCAGCGACATCTACAATGTTTGTCCCGTCGCCATCGATTTCACTGAAGAGCAAGATAATCTCTCTGACGCCGAACTCAAGGCCAATGCCGCCGACGCAGCCATGTCTGCATACATGGTCAGTCACCCCAATAATACGCTGTGGGACTACTTCAAGATCGAGCGGAAGCAGAAGAAGGAGATGTACAAGAGTCTGTCACTGAAGGACAGGATCAAGAAAGTTCTCAAGGGTGTTGTCGACTTCACGGCTGACACCGTCATCGCTCTCGCACAGGATATTGCCAGCGCTGTCAAATGGATCGTCAACACCATTCGCGACCCTCTTGTTGGACTGAAGCAGGTAGCCAATTTTTTCAAGACTTTCGCGGAAAAATTGTAAGAGTTTGTGGACACTTCTGAAGGAAGACCCGAAGGAGACAGGTGAGAACATGGCCGGCGGTCTGCTGCTGCACATCGTGCACAACCCATCCGCGTTCACTGCCGAGACCGTGCTGATGGTCAGTGGTGGTTTTGCGGTGATCAATGGTCTCATGGCTGGTGTGGAAGCCGTGTTCGGTACGATGAGCAATGTCATCTCGACCGTGCTAATGTCGGCACTGATGTTCTTGCACGCAATTGATGATCCTATCCTCATCATCACACCGCTCGTCACAAATATTGTCGATACGGGCGCTACCATTAGCGGTGGCAACAGCTCCACCGAAAAAGCGACTCTTTCGACCGACACGATTAAGCCTTTGAAGGTGTGCGAAATCCCCAAGGAGTACCGCCCGTCCTTTTCCTCACGAGATTTGTGCCTCAGCTCGCCCAAGGAAATCCGCCAGCTCATCTTCGGCACAACCAAGCGCTCTGCTAAGATGGATCAACAGGAACGCGTTGCTGCCTACAACCACTTCCACGACTTCGTGTGCTGCTTCCTGGAAGGCCAATCGTTTGAGATAAATGCACCTAAGGTGGACAACGCGGCGTTCGAAGCTGAACTGGTCTCGACGCCCGTTAAAATGAGCAACTGCTCTATGCTTCTTGCTAACTACAGCGACGACACCGTGTGGAAGTCTTCCATCACTGACGATGGATCTGCGGATTTGGATGCGTCTTACGAAGATGCTAGCGATGAGGACGCTAGCGACGAAGAATAGGCGATAAATTTGCATTTTGGTGACTACTATAAGCGGTTTTTAATGATACCTACCAAGTTTTGTGTCATCAAAGTTCCGTCTTCTAACACGTTACGCTGTGTGCTCTCCGAAAAAATAACCGGAACTCTTCCGTAAGTGTATCTTGCTAACTACAACCAAGTCGCCGCGTGAGAAGCTTTCAATAACTCACGAGCTTCGATGCGGATACAGTGAGGATCAGTCTGTAGTTACTACATTTATCTGATAGAGGTTGAAATTCGTCGTCTCGTACTGGTAAGAATTAGAATGCATCCGAATGTTTGCACCCTTTCGTGCACATACACATGTATTAACATTAATTTACAGTTTCATTGATACCAACCCGAGCATAGCTATGATAGGTGAAATCGACAAGTACCCGACAGCTACAAGCAGTGGCGAGGCAGGGGCAAAGTGACCGCAGATTGCGGAGGAGGGTTATTGGAGACCTGTGTAAACCAGGGGATAGCCAAAATGCTTGCACTTGATGTTGCGACTTTCAGAACTGCGGACGAATTGCTTGCTTGCGAAGAGAAGACCACTTGATCAGTTGACGTTGAAATTGAAAGTGAACATTCAAATTGTTGGCGTTGTCGCTGTGGGGCACACGGAGCTTGAATTTACAATACTCAAGTGAACGATAGTTCACTAAGTTCCCGGCCTGAAAGGAAACATTTTACAGTGTAAACTTTACACATATAGGGTAAAATATAGACTGATATATTTAACCCTTTCGCTGATGAAGGGGCATTTGGCTTCCTTCTGCTTCATATAAACACTTAGACAACCGTCTTTGTGACAAGCATAAAAGGTACATTCTGTCAAGGGTGTACTTTTTAATAGACGAAGCTAAATTTGACCTAGCCCATATAAAAAGCAAATCCACTGTCCTTTTATAATAGACACTCGTGAAGGGCCGCCTACGCAAGTACCGCGGCCAGATTGAAGGAGGCATTTTGTAACTTTTATTTCTTAACTACTTAGATTTGTATTTTTTACAAAGTCGGAGCGTGCGCGAAAAAAGTTAAAACATCTTTATTCACGATTTCTTCAATCCTAATTAAAAAGGGTGGTTTATACCTATGTATGATGACTTGAACACACGGCGTCACTACTGTAGGGTAACGACCGATTTGTACATCCAGGAGCGATACTACTACTAGTAAAACTTTTACACGCGCTGTCAAATTCGACGCCAGGAGCTCTGACATCTCAGAAAAAGTAGCAACACTAGTGAAAGGTAAGAACAAATATTCGAATTACGGACTAATGTAAAGAGAAATTTATAAATGCTGGCTAGCTAAATCGTATAGAGGCCGTTCTTGTGACAACGTTGTGAACTCGAAGCACTTAGACCTACAAGCTGAGCTAGCATGACCGCAAGGGCCACGAGTGCCCACAAGTCTACTCTACCCCAACTCTTACACGCCAGCATAGCCGAACAACGTAAGACTGGAAACCATGATGAACATACCAGCAAACATGCCCACAGAGACATAGTGTGTCTTACCCTTGGCAAACTTGTACGCCGTTGGGATCAGCTCCTTCACGCAAATGCACACCATGATGCCACACACGATTCCGAACAGGATGCCCTCCGAGACAGGGTCCATACCGTCACCAATCGCCAGCCACGCGATGACGCCGCCGACAGGCTCAGCACACGCAGAAATCGCGCACCACATGATTCCACGCCAGCGGGAGCCAGTGGCAAAGTAGATGGGAGCAGCGACGGCGATGCCTTCTGGGATGTTGTGCAGACCGATACCAACGGCGAGCGAGAATCCAACAGATGAGTTCTGGATGGCGCCGACGTAGTAGCGATTCCCTCCGGGAAGTTGTGGATTCCGATGGCAAGCGCGCTTAGCACACCCATACGCTGCAAGGCAAGCTTAGACTGCTCGTCCATTTTGATGTAATAGCCCGTAGCTTGAGGAGTTTGAGATTCCACTTCGTTGATAGATCTCTTGTCATTGTTCTTGCTGCTTTCAAAGTGGATCATCGATTCACGGACACTGTCCAAGTTTTCGATCTCCGTGATCTCATGCTCAGGCGACAGCTTGTGCACAATGATGTCAATGACGTAAATAATTGCGATGCCGAGTGCGAAGCACGCCGTAGCAGACAACCAACCGTGACCAGTAGCCGTCTCCTCCGTCATGTCTTCGGTGCGAAGTCCTTCGGTCAGCAAGTGCACCGACTCGCCGAAGATCTCCACCAACGAGATGAACATCATCACACCCGACGAGATGCTAAGAGCAACAGCCAAACTCAGCGGGTTGGCCAGGTATACGAGGCGCTTGCTGAAGACGACCATACCACCCAAAATGGTAGCAGCTCCGGCGGCGATATTAAGCGCGAAAGCGACGCCGACGTCGTGCCCTGTTTGAACCATTGCTTCAGAGAGATGTGGTTGGATGTCTTCTTATACAGTTGGGGGTAATTTCGAAAATGGAGATATTACGTGTGTAGGTCTTAGCACAGGGGATGCTCATGCACCGTTGAGAGCGATCAAAGACGTGTGGTTAAGGCACTCCGTATATACTAATGCCAATGGTTGGAGGAAGGTCAGTGAACGTGGGTAGCGGGTTAGCAGTACGGCTGGCTGGAGGTACGAAAGGTTAACCCGGCAAATCCTCGGCGTTTTAAAGGTTAGCGCATAACTGTTGAGGGTTAATTAATCAAGCAGTGTCTAGTACGCAAAATGTCCAACGGGCAACGATATCCGGCTATTAAAGCCATGTGCCAACAAACCCAAGTGTTCTCATTGGAGCGAAGCACCGCGCCTCGAGTGCTTCATTATTTCCTGCAGCTCCGTTTAGCCCATGCGATTTGAATGTGGCAATGGAAAGGGCTACAGAAAAATGCAGAAGATAGCCGCACTGCTCTGCTAATTTAAGTCCCTCCGTCACCGGATTTTGATCTGTACACCATTCAATGTGTTTTACCCGGCTCGATATGAGCGCCCTCGTCTGAAGGACCTTGTAAATGCCTGGTATGCGTTCACTTGGACCTTCAGTCCTCCTATCAACACGAGTGAAGGTGCGCTGTGTTTTCAACTTACTTATGTTTTGGCATGCTCATTTCTTCCTGCACCTCGATCACACTCAACCTCTGAAAACGCCTTGCCTTAAGCTCGTGAGGAGGTATGCAAGATAGTTTTTACGGGTCATTTGAACTCCGTAAGCTTAAAGCACACAGTTACATCTAATTCTGTTTATGCAGCTTGAGCTGTATATCGGGACATGTCTGATCCCGAGCCTACCTACAGTTCCGGTAGGTCCTACTGTAGTCAACTACAGACAGTACTCCCCAGACAGAAGCAGTGTGTGCCACAGACATGGCTGGCACTGAGCCAAGTATGAACGATAAGAACGTTTGTCTGCAGCGGAACAATTTCCGTAGACAGGAGCTTCATACAGTACCAGCTTTACGTTGTATAGATACATATTATATTAAATGTCATAATATATCTATATATGACAGTTGGTACTATAAATTCATGCAGTATGCCGCAAAGTTGGATATTTAAATACTTATAAAATAACACTGTATATTCAGTTCCATCTTGTAACCCATTTCTATTGTGCCAACGGGCAATATCGTCTGGCTACTACAATATAGCCGGTGGTAGTGCTGCGTCCGCGCCGTCGGAGGTGCCGACAATATGGGTACTGTATCCATCGCGACCATTCTCATTGGTGCGAAGCACCACGCCTCAAACAGATTCCGCGGTCACAGTCTCCATTCGGCCGTGTCATTGGACAGAGGAGACTCTGTTTGTGTGTGCGGATTAGGTTCCACATAATCACCGATTAGAATTTGAACAGAAACGCGTTTCATGCAAAAAGTAGAGCGATCTGCAATTTAGTCTTTGACCGGCTCTCTTTGACCAGCGTTGCACAGTGCAGACACCTGATCTTAGTCAAACTGCGTTAATCTAAAATTCAAATAAATTTCTGATTAATTTTTAAACTGTATAACTAGTAGAGTCAATTTGACTTACAGCATACACGCGCAATACAAGCTAGCACATACTACTATATGTACAACTTTATGTGTGGTATTACAAGAGAGTCTTGGCCCTTGCATTGGTAGTCCCATCTCAAGACTGCAGCGACACTGGCAACGAAAAACCAGCTGGTGGTACAGAAATTTCGGAAAGGGTAAACATACTACCTGGCAATGAGATAGCCCTAATTTCAGCGATTTGCGAACAGATTCGCTAGTCCACCACGCGAAGTGCCATCTTATAACATCCAAAATCAAGATGTCAATTTTTAATCTCACAACTTGTTTTGCCTCTTCAGTCACATGTGGTTCTCAACATTCCTCCTCGTTCTCTTCTCGTGCGTCTGTGCGGCACAAGACGCTTCCGACTCGTTCAGTGACAGCAATAGTGCAGCACTGAGCACGTCTGACTCAGCCAGCGGCAGCACCAGCGACATCTACAATGTTTGTCCCGTGGTCGCCGATTTCACTGGAGAACAAGATGATCTATCCGACGCCGAGCTTAAGGCCAATGCCGCCGACGCAGCCATGTCTGCCTACATGTTGAGCCACCCCAACAACACGCTGTGGGACTACTTCAAGATCGAGCGGAAGCAGAAGAAGGCGATGTACAAGAAACTGCCGCTGAAGGAAAGAGTAAAAAGTTTTCAAGGGTATTGTCGACTTCACGGCTGACACCATCATCGCCCTCGCACAGAATTTGGCTAGCGCTATCAAGTGGATCGTCAACACCATCCGCGACCCTCTTGTCGGAGCGAAGCAGGTGGCCAACTTTTTCAAGGAGTTCGGAAACAACTGCAAGGGTCTGTGGAAGCTGATGAAGGAGGACCCGAAGGAGACGGGTAAGAACATGGGTGGTGGTCTGCTGCTGCACATCGTGCACAACCCGTCCGAGTTCACTGCCGAGACCGTGCTGATGGTCAGTGGTGGTTTTGCGGTGATTCACGGTCTCATGGCTGGTGTGGAAGCCGTGTTTGGTACGATGAGCAATGTCATCTCGACCGTGCTGATGTCTGTGCTAATGTTCATCCACGCCATCGATGATCCGATCTACATCGTCACTCCTCTCGTCACGTCCATGGTGGAATCGGCTGCGACTCTTACTAATGGCGGCAACGCCACGGACGAAGTGCTCACTGTTACGGTCGATACGATTAAGCCTCTGAAGGCATGCAAAATCCCCAAGGGTACCGCCCGTCCTTCTCTTCGCGTGATTTGTGCCTCAGCTCGCCCAAGGAGATCCGCCAGCTCATCTTCGGCACGACCAAGCGCTCTGCTAAGATGGATCAACAGGAACGCGTTGATGCCTACAACCACTTCCACGACTTCGTGTGCTGCTACCTGCAAAACCAAGAGTTTGAGGTGAACGCACCCAAGGTGGACGACGCGGCGTTCGAAGCTGAACTGGTCTCGACGCCTGTTAAAATGAGCAACTGCTCTTTGCTTCTTGCTAACTACAGTGGCGACACTGTGTGGATGGCTTCCAGGAGCGACGATGGATCTGCGGATTTGGATGCGTCTTACGAAGATGCTAGTGATGAGGACGACACCGTATAGTCGCACAAATTGACCACTAGAAACTGTGTTTTCTTAAATAAGTTCATACAGTATCAACGATATTACGCTTTATAAGTACTTAGCGATTATAATTGACCGTTTAAAAGTTACATCGCTTTCTTCGAGTGATATGGCGAAGACGATGTGTAAATACTACAGTAGAAGATATCGTTATCAGTATATAGGAACCTTTGTTCTGCAGTGTCGCTTGCTGCGTTTTGGAATAATATCTAGCCTTTCATCTCTCGAACTGTGCACGAATCTGGACCTTTGCTCGGCCTGAAAGAGTCTTTCTCCACGAGTAGTTGATGTTGAGTTCGTCAAAAAGTTGATGTAGCTGGAGATGTACCACAATTGGCATATTTCCTCTACTTGAAAAGACAAGCCACATTCGTCTGCACCATCAAAACCCGTGGCTGTAATCTGCAGTTAATATCCGAAGGCGGAAATGTCAAAATATTAAAAAAAATGGCGTGCAATCTAATCGGTTCCCTACTTTCACGCCCACCTCCAGTGGAGGTCCTCCACACAACCAGCGAGCAATGTGATCTGGCTACGACTGTAGTCACCGGCTCCTATTACTAGTGTATAATAGGAAGCACATGTACATATAGACTGGTAATAGCTAGTGCGCCAACAAGGATGGTGACACTATCTGCAGACTGCATACCTTTGTTAAACGTTCTCATTGGATCGAAGCACGCGCCTCGTGTGTTCAGACCAAAACTGCAGTTCCGGTGTGCCGTTTGCGGCTGCAGCCGATTAGAATCAGAATAGCAACCACTGGTCACGGTCACCGATTAGAACTTGGCTGGTCGTCACCCTAGAACTCGAATCCGGCTCCTTAGATGGTCCGGCTTTTTGGCACTGATATTTCAGGAACAGTACATACCTTTTGTCCACCTCGCCCAGAGCAATGTAGACGACCAGGGGCACCATGCGTGCCCCTAACAACCTTCATCGACGACATTTGGTGGTGCTTACAAAATGCAAGTACATATACACATTTGCGAGAACCGGGACCAAAACGAAAAAGTTCTGATCTGTTAATCAATTCTGTCTTGTATGTTAATTACTTTTAGTAAGCCATTAATAAAACAAAATATTTTTTATTAAAAGGGTTAATCCAATATATATAGCGACTAAAACTTACAGCTTCAGAGCGTTCCTACCACGTGCGGTTAGCCTTTTGCAGGTTAACCAAGAATATAAAGTCTGCACGACGCAGTTTGACACATTGGTACGCACCACCAACAGATAAGTGCGTTACGACTGAGCAGACAGCGACCATTGGTCCCATCTAAAGATCGCGGTACGGGCGTGAGACGTGGCTTCGCCATAAGCTCAGGGGCACAGCTGCTGTAATGGAAACATCTCTTGTGCCACTGTACCAGTACCTGTACATATACTCATCGGTATTAGATTCTTGCCTAAAGCGAACGAATTGGATTGACGAGGCCTCTGCTCCATTCAGTCTCACAACTTGTTTTGCCTCTTCAGTCACATGTGGTTCTCAACATTCCTCCTCGTTCTCTTCTCGTGCGTCTGTGCGGCACAAGACGCTTCCGACTCGTTCAGTGACAGCAATAGTGCAGCACTGAGCACGTCTGACTCAGCCAGCGGCAGCACCAGCGACATCTACAATGTTTGTCCCGTGGTCGCCGATTTCACTGGAGAACAAGATGATCTATCCGACGCCGAGCTTAAGGCCAATGCCGCCGACGCAGCCATGTCTGCCTACATGTTGAGCCACCCCAACAACACGCTGTGGGACTACTTCAAGATCGAGCGGAAGCAGAAGAAGGCGATGTACAAGAAACTGCCGCTGAAGGAAAGAGTAAAAAGTTTTCAAGGGTATTGTCGACTTCACGGCTGACACCATCATCGCCCTCGCACAGAATTTGGCTAGCGCTATCAAGTGGATCGTCAACACCATCCGCGACCCTCTTGTCGGAGCGAAGCAGGTGGCCAACTTTTTCAAGGAGTTCGGAAACAACTGCAAGGGTCTGTGGAAGCTGATGAAGGAGGACCCGAAGGAGACGGGTAAGAACATGGGTGGTGGTCTGCTGCTGCACATCGTGCACAACCCGTCCGAGTTCACTGCCGAGACCGTGCTGATGGTCAGTGGTGGTTTTGCGGTGATTCACGGTCTCATGGCTGGTGTGGAAGCCGTGTTTGGTACGATGAGCAATGTCATCTCGACCGTGCTGATGTCTGTGCTAATGTTCATCCACGCCATCGATGATCCGATCTACATCGTCACTCCTCTCGTCACGTCCATGGTGGAATCGGCTGCGACTCTTACTAATGGCGGCAACGCCACGGACGAAGTGCTCACTGTTACGGTCGATACGATTAAGCCTCTGAAGGCATGCAAAATCCCCAAGGAGTACCGCCCGTCCTTCTCTTCGCGTGATTTGTGCCTCAGCTCGCCCAAGGAGATCCGCCAGCTCATCTTCGGCACGACCAAGCGCTCTGCTAAGATGGATCAACAGGAACGCGTTGATGCTACAACCACTTCCACGACTTCGTGTGCTGCTACCTGCAAAACCAAGAGTTTGAGGTGAACGCACCCAAGGTGGACGACGCGGCGTTCGAAGCTGAACTGGTCTCGACGCCTGTTAAAATGAGCAACTGCTCTTTGCTTCTTGCTAACTACAGTGGCGACACTGTGTGGATGGCTTCCAGGAGCGACGATGGATCTGCGGATTTGGATGCGTCTTACGAAGATGCTAGTGATGAGGACGACACCGTATAGTCGCACAAATTGACCACTACATAGAAGCAATATTTTTGTGGATAAAATACATATCAACGATATTACGCCTTCTTGGCGCGTTGCAATCGTAATTGACTTCTCATTTATGCCATAATGTACTGTCGGTAGTGGCATTGCTTTTGTAAGGCTACGGTCTGTAACATCATGAAGCTTTAGCCCAGAAAAGCGCTGCAGTGTCTTGGTGGTCGTAAGGAATTTAAGCCAGATAACCCGCATTGACGTCCGTAGTATTTCGAAGTATTGTAGATATCACGATGCAAAACACCTGACAGGCTTACATGTAGCATATCTCGAGGCTGTGATGACATGCGCATGGCACTACAGCTGTACCATTTAGTTGAAGCTATGACCTTTATTTTGCCTAGCAGAGAGGCAACCTACAGATAACGCTTTCTTATGGCTAACACCACCGCTTTTCCTCACCGTTATTTCAATGTTTCGGCAGATCGGTTTGAAAGATGATAAGTGCATTCAGATTATGGTAGTGCAAAGTGCACGAGCTGTACTACGTATCTGTAGTACAAATGTGCTGCCCGGATCGAATCGTTTCCGCTTATACACCAGCATAGCCGAACAACGTAAGACTGGAAACCATGATGAACATACCAGCAAACATGCCCACAGAGACATAGTGTGTCTTGCCCTTGGCAAACTTGTACGCCGTTGGGATCAGCTCCTTCACGCAAATGCACACCATGATGCCACACACGATTCCGAACAGGATGCCCTCCGAGACAGGGTCCATACCGTCACCAATCGCCAGCCACGCGATGACGCCGCCGACAGGCTCAGCACACGCAGAAATCGCGCACCACATGATTCCACGCCAGCGGGAGCCAGTGGCAAAGTAGATGGGAGCAGCGACGGCGATGCCTTCTGGGATGTTGTGCAGACCGATACCAACGGCGAGCGAGAATCCAACAGATGAGTTCTGGATGGCGCCGACGTAGTAGCCCTCCGGGAAGTTGTGGATTCCGATGGCAAGCGCGCTTAGCACACCCATACGCTGCAAGGCAAGCTTAGACTGCTCGTCCATTTTGATGTAGTTGCTCGTTGGTTGAGGAGTTTGGGATTCTAGATAGTTGGCAGGACTCTTCTCATTGCTTTTGCCGTTTTCAAAGTGGATCATCGATTCACGGACATTTTCCAAGTTTTCGATCTCCGTGATCTCATGCTCAGGCGACAGCTTGTGCACAATGATGTCAATGACGTAAATAATTGCGATGCCGAGTGCGAAGCACGCCGTAGCAGACAACCAACCGTGACCAGTAGCCGTCTCCTCCGTCATGTCTTCGGTGCGAAGTCCTTCGGTCAGCAAGTGCACCGACTCGCCGAAGATCTCCACCAACGAGATGAACATCATCACACCCGACGAGATGCTAAGAGCAACAGCCAAACTCAGCGGGTTGGCCAGGTATACGAGGCGCTTGCTGAAGACGACCATACCACCCAAAATGGTAGCAGCTCCGGCGGCGATATTAAGCGCGAAAGCGACGCCGACGTCGTGCCCTGTTTGAACCATTGCTTCAGAGAGATGTGGTTGGATGTCTTCTTATGCAGTTGGAGGCAACTTTGGAAATGCCGATCTCCGTTGTAGTGTTTAGAGGTCCTCTTAGTGTCAAGTTGAGTCCCAGCGAAGGAGTTCGTGCGCAATGGAGAGGGATCGAGGGCATGCTCCGTATAAAATGACAATTGGTGGTGTAAGTACATAAATACCTTGGCTGAAGGTCTTTGACTCCTGGACAGACGACACTTTTCCCGCTTCATAACGCTCTGGTTAATAACCATTAAATAAAGGTGAAGGTGAAAAGCAATGGGTGATCTGTTGGAGACTAAAACGGTTAAAAAGATCATTACATTGTTCGAACGCGAAACGGCGGGCAGCGTGATCCGGCTACTGCGTCGGTACAGTCTGCTGTATGGCGCAACACAACTGTTTGCATTGGGGTCAAGGCCAATGCTGTGGGCGCATAAGCGATCATAGCGGTTCTCATTGGTCTGCTGCACGCGTTCCGATTAAGATGTGGTAATCGTGCATGGTATTTATCAATTCGAACAGAAACAATGCGGCATACGAGGCGGACTCTGCTGAATTACCTCCGCCGTCGGAGAATCAGAATGCTGCGGAGATGGTAAGCTGGCTCTGAGTGTGTTTTCGCCAGAATTTGAATTTGAATTTGAATAGAAAGGCCGCATTGTAGGCATGGGTTTCACTTAAACTGTCCCAATACTCTTACACTCGCGGTATTCAGCCAGAACGAGGGCCACACACTGCTGCTAGCGTTTGTGTTTGCCTCCAGGGTTTGATCGTCACGGAAAGCGAGGAAGTGTTACACTGGTTGCACATTGTGTGAATCTACAGTAGTTAGTTTGTTAACCCTTAATGAAAGTGGCAGCTTTGTTCACTATTGGAAGTGCCCGCGCAAAAGAAAGTGGAAGAACTGAACATCTATGCATTGTGGTCCTTCGTGTATTAATATGAGTTGGGCTATCTTGCCAAGTTCAATATCTTAACTATACATGAAGTGGAGGGCTCTTCTCGGCAAAGATACAGACTGAGGTCAAGGTAGGTGACATGTTGTTTTGTGTACTAGTACAACAGCGAAAGGTGCGGAGTGGACAAGGCAGTTGACCGTGCCTGGCAATGACAGTTAGAGTTTCATTCGACATAGGGTTTTTTCGCGCGCTGCTGATGGGAAGGATCGGCGATACAGTGCAGGTAACGTTGAAGATTACTAAAATCAAAAGACTTATTGTATTCTCCGTGGACAGCAGGCAGCTTTACCCGGATACAATGAAGCCAGTGGCTACATGTAGCACGCGCCTTCGCCGCGACATGGGTCCTATGAGGTGGTTCTGAGCATTCTCATTGGAAGAAAGCACCACGCCTCGAGTTCACATCGCTGCCGTTCCATTGGATGCCGCATCTGTGTAGATTAGTTCAAACGAACAAAAAAAGGTGTTGCAGTTTAGAATATGATCATCATATATGAACCATAATATAGTAACTCACTAGAGCACTTCAAGATAAATCATACTTAAGTGCATGTACTCTACTCCATCCAGTCTCACGGCAAGAAGTATGCGGCGATCATAGTTCTTGCTTTAGTTGATAAAATCAGTTTATATATGATGGGCACACATCAGTCCGCTATATTATGTATTATATATACACATACTACCAGTATCAACGTAGTACGTTAACGAGGTACACATTACATACGTAACACTGCAGAAAAAGAGGCCGCTACTGTAAAGCTACATATATCACATGTTAGAAAACTTCCGCTAAGTAAACGAGCTTTTAAGTAAGATTTCTTATTGCGTAGCTTGGTACGCACACGATTCTTCTCATTATGCTAGGTTATTTAACATTCGATTTAGTAACGGAGCGAACCAAAAATATCATATCAAAATGCAAGCTTTAGTACTGTACGAATCGACCATATGATGTCGTTTCTTAAGGTCCCATCTCAAGATTAAAGCGTTCAAAGCATGAGACGTGACCCTAGCCATCAGCTGAAGAGGAAACATCTCTTGTGCCACTGTACCAGTACCTGTACATATACTCATCGGTATTAGATTCTTGCCTAAAGCGAACGAATTGGATTGACGAGGCCTCTGCTCCATTCAGTCTCACAACTTGTTTTGCCTCTTCAGTCACATGTGGTTCTCAACATTCCTCCTCGTTCTCTTCTCGTGCGTCTGTGCGGCACAAGACGCTTCCGACTCGTTCAGTGACAGCAATAGTGCAGCACTGAGCACGTCTGACTCAGCCAGCGGCAGCACCAGCGACATCTACAATGTTTGTCCCGTGGTCGCCGATTTCACTGGAGAACAAGATGATCTATCCGACGCCGAGCTTAAGGCCAATGCCGCCGACGCAGCCATGTCTGCCTACATGTTGAGCCACCCCAACAACACGCTGTGGGACTACTTCAAGATCGAGCGGAAGCAGAAGAAGGCGATGTACAAGAAACTGCCGCTGAAGGAAAGAGTAAAAAGTTTTCAAGGGTATTGTCGACTTCACGGCTGACACCATCATCGCCCTCGCACAGAATTTGGCTAGCGCTATCAAGTGGATCGTCAACACCATCCGCGACCCTCTTGTCGGAGCGAAGCAGGTGGCCAACTTTTTCAAGGAGTTCGGAAACAACTGCAAGGGTCTGTGGAAGCTGATGAAGGAGGACCCGAAGGAGACGGGCGAGAACATGGGTGGTGGTCTGCTGCTGCACATCGTGCACAACCCGTCCGAGTTCACTGCCGAGACCGTGCTGATGGTCAGTGGTGGTTTTGCGGTGATCAATGGTCTCATGGCTGGTGTGGAAGCCGTGTTCGGTACGATGAGCAATGTCATCTCGACCGTGCTGATGTCTGTGCTAATGTTCATCCACGCCATCGATGATCCGATCTACATCGTCACTCCTCTCGTCACGTCCATGGTGGAATCGGCTGCGACTCTTACTAATGGCGGCAACGCCACGGACGAAGTGCTCACTGTTACGGTCGATACGATTAAGCCTCTGAAGGCATGCAAAATCCCCAAGGAGTACCGCCCGTCCTTCTCTTCGCGTGATTTGTGCCTCAGCTCGCCCAAGGAGATCCGCCAGCTCATCTTCGGCACGACCAAGCGCTCTGCTAAGATGGATCAACAGGAACGCGTTGATGCCTACAACCACTTCCACGACTTCGTGTGCTGCTACCTGCAAAACCAAGAGTTTGAGGTGAACGCACCCAAGGTGGACGACGCGGCGTTCGAAGCTGAACTGGTCTCGACGCCTGTTAAAATGAGCAACTGCTCTTTGCTTCTTGCTAACTACAGTGGCGACACTGTGTGGATGGCTTCCAGGAGCGACGATGGATCTGCGGATTTGGATGCGTCTTACGAAGATGCTAGCGATGAGGACGACACCGTGTAGTCGTACTACATAGAAGCAGTGTTTTATAATAAGTACATATCAGCAATATCACGTCTTGTTAGCGTATTGCAAACATAACATTCGTGAACAACAGGGCAATAATTTAATCAGTGCTCAATAACCGACTGTCTATTTGTAAAGCTGAAGGGCACCCGTCCTGCTAGGAACAGAGGCATCCATGGGTGGTTTGGTTTCTCATTCCATCTCTATTGCCAGTGCCAGCCGCGTGCGAGAAGGAATCCTTATAGCCCTCGGCAGTCGCTTTAGTAATTCAGGTCTATGTGATCAATCTGCCCGAGCGTGGCTCACTGGTTGTTTCCAGCGCTATGATGATGTACGTGGCCTCCGAGTGCTTCAAGTTTTTTTGTGCAGTAATTTCCTCATGTTCTCTCATTGTTGTCATGAATGCATTTAAAAGAACGGGTCTGGACAGATACCTTGCAATGCAGTGCTCAATGTGGTGGCCGAGATGACACTTTTCCGTATACACGAGTGGTCTGCCAACGAGGTTTCCCAGTTCTGTGCGTTTTCTTCCGAGGCGAGGAAGGCGAGCAGAACTTCGACTATCAACTTTTCCTCGACTATATTTTCTTCCCAGTAACCGAGAACTCACCACAGATAAAGTTGAAGTCGCAGTTCGGTGGTGATGATGTTTTTGACATCCACAAGGGAGAGCTACTCCCACCAGCATTTGGGCCAGAAGCATCAGGTGAACATGGGCGTCCTGTTATCATCAAACGACTCGACTTGGCGAAATTATCTACTGAAGCAGAGCGATTTTCAATTTGGTGGAGCTGAAGAACTCGTGGTTCAATTGCGACATCGTGTGAACGAATTGCGATTGCTAACGCACCCAAATTTGGTCGCCTTCCAGACAACACTTCAGCATCAGACATCACTGTATGTGATTCAGGAACAGCACGAAGTCTGTTCGCTACGCACAATTCTCGAGTCATTTGGTCCTATGAAAGAATCCACGATCCGGCGCTACCTTCTGCAAGTACTGCAAGCTTTTTCCTTTTTGCACGACCACGGTGTTCATCACGGGTAAACACGAACTAAAATGGCTGGGGATTGGATCTTCACAGATCACTAACGACAACTCGTGCTGCTTTAGAAATCTGACGATTCAAGCAGTACATATCGACAGTTATGGCCTCCTGAAGATCGCCGACTTTGGCCTTCGACGCAGTTTGCTTCCTTTAGTGTCAAAGACGACAGCTTCTGAGGATGATTGGACGAGGAAATATTTGGTGAGTATGCTTATTGTGCGCGGGATATTGTCGAGTGATTAATGATGTCTTTGTTTTCTCGAAGGCGCCGGAAGTTGTCCGAGATTGTCGACTATGGGGAGCTAAGACTGACGTGTGGTGCATTGGCATACTTACTTTACAAATGGCCAACGGGTTCCCAGTGAACCAATTCCCTCAATCTTTTGAGCCCATGAGCAGAAAGGTCTCGCCTCGCAGCAATAGCTTCCATGACTGGAGCCCCACCCAGTCCCCAAACAAGAATCGAGGGTCTGAGTTGCCTGAAACACTAAGTGGGGTCCGATTACCTTCACTTCCAGATTCAGCTTCCAAAGGGCTCAATGATTTTATACGCGCATGCCTTCAACGCGACCCGCGCAAACGGCCACCGATCAAGCGGCTCATGGAAATGCGATTTTTTGTATTGACCAAGCCAAAGTAGCGAACGAAGTGTTTTCAAACGGTCTAGGTGCCACAACGCGGCAACTAAAGTCATCCTCTCCGGAGTTCAGGTTTAGAAAGTAGATCACGAAATGCTGCCATGTTCTCAATAATCAACTAAGCAAACCAGTTGAGCACAAGCGATATATATCGGTCAGTAAAGTCAGTCTGTTACGAAATAAGGTCGTTAATCTTGGAGGAATTCGCACGAACGGCAGCGATAACATCCTTTGCTTGTCTCGTAAGATGTGGATTAAGAAACCCACTTGGCGCTAAAGATTCCTTCACTGGGGACTTGATGGCGTTGAGCTTGTTTCTCTTCTTTGGGGCTTTCCCCAGCCCCTGACTTTTGATGGAGATATCGAGCGTACATTCCGTCGCTGTCCACCACGGTGCGAACGTTGGCCGTTGAATCTGTCGAGAAGAAATTTGGGGCCGACGCAGATATACCAAGAGTTTGATCACTGAGAGGGTGCTCGAGATCGGTAGTCGAGAAATGTTTCTGAATGGTCTCCTTGATGACCTCGCGCATGTTCGAGTTCTTGGCTCCAGTGGGTAAAATAGTTTGACCTCGTCACTTTTGTCAAGCTTGCTCAGCTTCAGTTTGGTGACAGACTCGTTCCCAGGCTTGGGTATCGATGCAGCAGATGTCACCGGTCGGAGTAACGATGTGGCGGGGTCAAACACGCCGGTGTGGCTCAAATCAGGTAACTGGATCGGCTCCAATAGAAGATGAACCGACGCTAGAAGCTCGTCGAGCCGTGCCACCTCCTCTTCAGGTGTAAATTCTTCGAGTTTGCTAGCTTTGGAGTGAGTAGCTGAGTCTTTCTTCGCCTTCTGCTGGAGCTCCCGAGCCTTGATCTCTTTATGTGAAACTGGTAGGAGTCGAGTCGAGTGGAACGATAATACATCAAGGTATGGTGGGGGATCCACATACGGGCAGTTGAGAAATGGCGGCTGCCTTATTGTCGATGGTGGGGTGGAACGGTCAAGACCCAGAGCGTCGGAGTCATCGTTTAAGCTTCCTGAGTGCAGCTCGTGCATTGTTGGCGACCAGTTACGTTGACAAAATGTGAGAGGACACAGTATGCTATATTTTTGGGTGTTCATACCACCAAACTATCAGTCCGTATCCAACGAATTTAACTTGTACCAAGTGCGTAGGGAAGTTGGTGTGTTTGCGAGCTATCAGTGAGTGAAGAATATTTTTGCGAAGTCATAATGCTCAGCATAATCAGACGATGTCGGCAACTTCAGATCGTCATTCTCCCGCATGAACAGCACACCATTCTACCCCCACGCATTCTCAAATAACATGAACAATCGATTCAAATGAAGTCATTCCAGACATGTAAAAGCCTTCTCCTACAATGACCACCATGCGCCAACCACTGAAATGCCGTTGTTACTCGGTAAGCCAATCTGTCGCTTGAAGTCGGTGGTGAAAAACTGTGTCGGAAGTAACTTTGGACTGGAGGCGGCAATTTTGAAAATGAAAATTGTTCGCTGCAATGGTGTTCATATTGGTGGCCACGACAATATCCTTAAACCTGGTACAGTACTGTAGCAAGGTCTGAGCACTGACTAACAGGATAATTGTAGTGGCACGCAATTATGTCTGAGCTCTGATCAGTCGGATGACTCTTGATCGTTGTGCCGCAAGTAACGTGCTTAGAATGTTGTCTACGGATATATGTAGGACTTCGTGAAGACAGCCATATATCCAGGCTACAGGGCCTAGCAAAGATGCACCGGGCATAATCGCACATTGACTGGGAGTGGCACTGGTATCATCAAAGCTGAGGTAGTCAGATTTGCGTGACCATAAAGAAATCGCACGGAGTGTTCGCAATGGGCAAATTGACTATGCCTATTGGGCAGAATACTTGAGGGTAGCATTGCATGTGAAATAAAAAAGGAATGCTTTCCACAAAGAGAGCTCGAAGATTGATCTCAGCGGCCCCGCCAATCTTTGCTGGTGTGTTGTTTGCGGGCAATCGTTACCGCATGACTGCGATCCGCAGTGGTTATCGTCCGGATAAATATCGTAGCAGTTTTGATAAGCTATACGGTACAACAGTGGCCTTCAGTCTCGAAAGTAACCTAGGCGTTAAAATTATAATTCATTTTCAAGCTCACCACCTTCGATCAAAGTCGTCGTCTTCAGCGTGCACTTCATTGTTCTGCACCACCGGGTAGTAGCTACTAGCAGCTAGAATGAGGTGGTTGCTTCGTGTTGTACATGCCACCGTTGCTACTGTTGCTGATACAAATGCATGTTATTTGCGTTGCGTGTTGAATGAGCATGGTGTTTGCCCGGGAAATGATGAGCTGAAGTTGTCGACATCGTTCGATTATGCTGAGTATTATGACGTTGCAAAGAGATTTTCTGCTAGCCTGTACATATTGCTTCAACATTGGAAGTAAATAGAAACGTTTCTAAAAAAGAATTCGAAGTGTAGCCATTTGATCTTTCTTTAGTGAAGTCAAGAGAGAAGCCCTCATTATCAAATATGACGCGGAATAAACGCACGCTGGCGGCTATCACAGCGACCAAGCGTACGAAGACAAGGAATGCCGTGAAACGCGCAGTGGACCCCGACCGCACGAGTCTACAGGACTTACTGACGCTTCTCCACTTGCAGCTCGTTCCGTTCCTGACGCCCCACGACCTCTCGCGCCTCCTGCAAATCTGCTCGCACCTGCTCCAGTCTGACGTCGTGGACGCCGTGGCGACTGCAGGTCTCAAAGGTTTCTACCAGCAACATGGCGTGCATTTCGGCCAGAAATGCATCGCAGACTGGCACCAACTGGTGCCTGAGGAGGCTGAGGGAGGGATAGGAAGCTGCGTCGTCTGTGATACGAAGCCGCCTTCAGATCTCCCCGTCCCACGTCTTGGGGATAAGAGGATGCACCTACTGGCAGCGGTCTGCTTGACACATGAAGGCCTTGGTCAAGTGTGTGACGGAGTGCTGCAGATGCCCTTTGGCAGGTATGCGACCCTCAGCTATGGGTCCATGCAGCCGGTAGTGTTCAGTCTGGCGACTGCACTAGAAGAGGAGGGTAGGATTGATACAGATAGTGTGGACGAGTTGACTCGCCTCCTGGACAACATCCAGGTGGGGTTTGGAACCCAATTCTTCAGTAACAGGAACAGCATTGTCCACCGACCAACTCGGTGGAAGCGCATTGGCGCAGTATCATCGTGGACCCAAAGACCCACGAAACCACATGTTGCTACTGCGAGGACGTTGCTAATAATGCGTCCATGCACCGGTGCGAACGGTGCACGGAAGTCTACGTTTGTTTGCTGCAGCAACACTGCAAGGCGCTCTATCAGCCACTGAAACAGTTCATGACTCGACACTTGAAACATGTACGCTATGTGAAGCCGTGTCGAGGCTGGAATTCCACAAGTGAAGAGTTCCGAGGAGATCACATGCTAGATCTCATCGCTGGCTTCACACCTACGGGTGTGCTATGCGGCGTGTACCTGACAGACCTCCGGATCCCATACAGATCGATTCGAGGGCGGCTCGCATCAGGAGCGTTTGAACGTTGAGGTAGGAATGCTGGTTGAAGCGAGAACATCATGCCAGCAATGGAAAGTACTATGGACGATACAACATGATATCACGTTGTGGGCTATGGTGCTCAATGGCGCTTGGCGAAGGTTTCGAGAGACCTTCGAGGTCCTACTAGAATTAGGATGCATCAAGAATGCTTCACGAAATCTTTCTTCAGTTTACGATTTGCAAGCACTACGTTAACGACGACTCTGTAAAGCGGCTATAGGATGTTGTGGCACTATTGCTTTCCAACTTTGCTCTGTTCCTAGACCCGGAAGACGAGCTCAACCTCTTAACCTGGGGCTTCATTTCAGCCCCGCAAGATGCGCGCGATGCAGTCACCACTCCAGGACTCTAAAGCTTCCAATCCAATTTGCTTTGAGGTGCAGACCCTGAACTCAAGCTACACTCCAGTGCTCAGCCCGCGACCCATCGAATACTCGACTCGCCGGCCACCACCCGCACGCCGAAGGTCTGTCAGCAGGCGGCCTGAAGCCAATACGAGGGCCCCTCGGAAGGATGGTGTAGGCAGAAGACCTCGTGACCGTCGCCGAGCCATCCTTATGGTTCTCTTCGAGCGGTGCTGCGATGGGGGAATCAATACTCATGATGTGCCTCACTAACAGTGACTATCTTGGTATGACTGTGTTGCTTCTGAACTGCAAGGTGTCGCCGTGGGCTTCCTGTATTGTGTCCAAGGGTGTACTGGTAGTTTATACTCTGGTAAGAGGTTGTCGTTCAAGTGTCCATCGTGTGCCTGGCATATGGAGGTGGCATTAGGATAGCCTGTATCTTTAGCATTGAGCATTAGAGCCCATCGGTGGTCTCGTTGGGTGATAATATTTAAGAGCAGCATGAGGATGGAGCATGTTGCTAACAGGTTGTTGTTGGTCAACGGTCATCTCGTGACGTCACTGCTTGTGAAACAGTCTCTTTTCTGGTTATAAGTTGCGCTGTGAATAATAACTGGGCTGTTCTTACGTATGGCCACTAGCCGAACATGCGACGTCTTAATATCCAGACAATGTAATGACCTTCTTGGTGACGTCCTAACATCCAGATAATGACCTTCCTAGTGACATCTATGACGCTCAACCATCAGTCGAATCTGAACCCAGAATTAAGTACTAATAACACTCACGCTTTGAACGCATCGACGACGTATCTGCAGATTCAAGACAGGTGTTTTCGGTCTCACATCCCTGGGAACGGTCTCTGCGAAACCCCTATCTAACGTCGTTAAAGTGCACCAACCTGCACGTGTTATTCCTCAATTTAACGCGCTCAACCTCGTCGTAATGCTGCACGTCGCCAAGCGGCCGCTGCTACTGCTGGCCAGTGCCAGTGTCAGTGCAAGTGCAGGCTTCATGTACATCGGAGATGGAAATTCGCCCACTGTCAACACTTTGCCTTCGAACCGACAGTCGAGCCGGAAAACTCGATCGCGAGCGCTCAAGGCCACGTCAGACAGGAACTCGGCTTGCAACAGAGTTTGGCTCGAGATTTGGCCTGTTGGGTCTCCTCGGCGTCGGTCTACGCTGCTCGACAGGCGGTGGCAGCTACGTCGAGTCAAATCTCGCCAATTGAAGGGGAAGCGATGCGCTGGAAGCGGCAGCGGTGGCGATGAAAGCAATCAAATGTACTGCAACTTACTCGGTTGGCTCCAGCAAATCTCGCCCGACGCGAACGGATGGGACCCGGAGCAAGTGCTGGCAAGTTCCAGTTTTTCGACTCTTGTCAACTTGTTGTCAGATACGGAGAGCAGTCTATCGATTCAAGAAGACCTGGAAGAGGAATTGTATCGTGTGGTGGGGTACTCTCCACCAATGTGCAGTGTGTCAAAGCCATTGCGGAGAAAGCGACACGATACGGCAAACAAGCGATGCTGAATTTGGCTTTGGCGCACGACGACGACCCACGATTGGGAGAGGCGCTGCATCAACTTGTACTTATCGACAACTCTGACTGCCACTTCGGACCGGCAAACCTCGCGTCACTGTTGTCATTGGCTGTTGCTGATGTTCCTGACCACTATTTGGAGTTCGCACTGTGGGGGTTGACGAAGGCTACAACACCGGACGCTGTTAGTAGACGCTACAAGTGGCGTAAAACGATCTTGGGCGATGACAGCACAGCCAAGACGCGACGGAAACTCATCGGCAGTGATAAGCTCTGGGGCGCGCTCATTGAAATTGGGCAACATCGCTCTGGTGAGGTACAGCTACAAGCTGCTCGTCTTGTGAATGAACTTAGTAATGATGTGACGGCAGTTCGAGCTATGCAGTGCCACGGAAAAGTTGAGGAGATACTGGTGCAGTGGATGAGCTCGCCCCAAGACGCGCTGGCGACTGCATCTTACGAAATTGTTTCGAAGCTCGCAGCAGTCGACCATACCTTCCAACAGCAGTTGGTGGAGACAGGAGCGCTTGATGTTCTGCGGACACGACTCGTGGAGGACACAGACCGCCGAATGACAGCAAAGCTGTTGCAGGCAATCCGCTGTCTAGCCACTCCCGCCACTTCAGAATCGCCGTGTGTGTTGGACCGAGACGCACTCTCATTTGTAAATGGCTCCGACAATGGCGAGCTTCTCCACAACGATGACATTGAAAACATCCACCTCGTTCTGACGCATGGGTACGTCGATGGTTGGATCGAGCTGTTTACAGCGTTTCTGAAGAGCGGCGACGAGAATATTCGTGATGAAGCTGCGCTGTGCTTGCAGCAAATGGCTAGCTCTAGCGTACACAAGGATCAAGCTATTCAAGAATGGCTGATTGCTGTTTTGGACTCAGTTCTAGACAAAGTTCCCCTGAAGTCGCTCGCGGATCATGTAGCGTACGAGAAGCCAGGACCCGTACGATGCCCATCAAAGGTCTAACATCTAATACTTCGGCGTACGAAACATCTCACGCGAAAGCTCTACGCGCGTTGGCTTTCGTTCTGGAAAGAACTGAATGTCAAGATGAATTTATTCGTCGCGGCGGAGTACCGATTCTCAAGATCTTATTGCAGTCTGAGAACTGCGTGGTGCAGCGCGAGACAGCGCGTGTACTAGCAAACTTGTTCGCTTGTGATGAGATGGCCGAAGCTCTGGAAGGATTTGCGATGGATGACTGCCAACTCGAAGCAACACTCGAGAAATGGACGCAGTCTGACGATATTCGCCTGCAGGCTATGGCTCACCGAGCCAGCTCAAACCGAAGGTACCAGAACTCGTTGCACAATGGTGCGAACACGGGCGATGAAGTGAAATATCTTGACGGAATTCACCCCCTTCATTTGCCGGGAATTTTTAGCAAACAGCAAGGCAATTACGACGTCGACGTCGTATTCGTTCTGGACTTTTGGGCTGTCCATTCGAAACGTGGACCTGCGGCAAAGAAGAAGGCACAGTGTGGGCCCAGGCGTGGCTACTAGAAGACATGAAAAGCGAGGGTCTTAACCCTCGAGTGCTGTCGGTTGGGTACGATTCCCAGCTTCTTGCGTCTGGGTCGGTTTGGCGACCAATGTGCTTTGAAGATACCGGAAGCGAGATACTGGCGCAATTAAACGCAGCGCGAGTTGGTAGTGATCGTCCGGTGGTTTTCGTAACCCATAGTCTTGGAGGCGTGCTACTGAAACAGGTTTTGATGGCCTCTGCGAATTCAGAGGGTGGAGTTGATGACTCGCAGCTGATCGATAATGTGAACGGCGTGGTGTTCTTTGGAGTCCCTCATCACGGCAGTCCAGTAGCCCAGACCATACAGACCTTCAAACCACGACAAATTGCCCAGCACCCTGTTACCGAACATCTTCACGGTACCCCGCATTTGGAGATGCTGAATGACTGGTGTGCTGAAGTGTTTGAGGAGAAAGGAATTTCATCCTTGAGCGTGGGCGAGATTTGCCCTGCCGTCTTCCGGTGATCGGTGTGGAGGCGTTAGTGGTGCCATCCGCATCAGCTGATCCAGGTTTCGGGATTTTGTCCCCATTCCTGACGCAACCCACGTGGACGTGTGCAAACCAGCATCCACCGACGATGTGCGCTACAAATTGGTGAGGAAGTTCATCTCCAAGAATGCGACCTCGAATCCATTGGCATCATCAACCACTTAGGACAACAACAGTTTTATTTAATCTGGTAAACTAGAAGCTGTATCGCGAGTTGAAAACCGAGAGATCTCGTGCAGAGTCATCCTGTTCATTTTGAAACATTCACGGTGTCAGTATTTCTTTAGGATTCAATCAAGTGAATTTGTGTCTGACCTCGACGTTCTCTAAATCGTCCCGCGCACCAATTGACGTCAGATGGCTATACACATGAGGATGGAGGTGCTTGGCAGCTTTGTGAGCGGGGCTCTCATTTAAAACAATGTCGTCGTGGAATTTCATGTCTGGAAAAGTGTTTGACAGAAATTTGACGCATTTCTCAGAGCCATGCGCACAGGCAACGTGAAGGATCGAAAAGCCCTGTACAATTAACAAGGTCAGCGTCAAGATTCTTGAACAAACAGTTCGCGTCCGCGATAACGTGCATTCTTAGCCTTTTCCAGAAATCAGCTTGCTTGGATGCGTACAGCATCAAGAGCACTTCAACGTTGTCTACAGATGCAGCCAAGTGCAAGGGGTATAACCCAAGCGAGAATCGACCTCATTCATACTCACACCAAGCGTCAACAGAGCTTCTAGGACGTTGGTGTGTCCGTACGCGGCTGCTACATGCGCCGTGGACCACCCTGTAGCACTTCACGATTGAGAAACTTAACGAAATTCTATCGCAAAACTGCAGCTTCCTACCTTGGCGTTTTCCAGGCGGGGTCGCCTTTGATTTGGCACAGAATACTCACCACCTTCGCGCGTCCAAATGTAGCAGCCAGTGTGAACATCGTTTCTCCCTGAAAATGACAAGGGAAGCGGTCAACTTGAGAGCAACTTTGTTCCAAAGGGAGCTTGATACCATCGCACTCGTACCCGAGCATCCTTGCCGTTAACTTGTTGCGGGAGGGAATACGACAGCATCAATTGCCTCGAGTATGCCACGGTAGCCCTTCCGCCGCGAAGCTGCATGCCTGCGCGAAAGCCGACCAAAACCCTGGTTCTCGAAGGTTGTGACTAAAATGCGTGGAGAACGACGCCTCGATGAACTGGTCCTTGTCGCTCGGAGCAAGGATTGACCCCACAAGAAGCTTCCGTCTAGCTTCGATCCACTCGCGGCCTTGCTCAGCTTTTATATTTTCCATTTTCAGCGCAAGACAATAACAATGGTGTCTTGCTCAATGGCCACCACTATCATTAGCCGACATGAGCACAATTTTTGGGAGAACGCTCTTGACTCGTTTTCCATGCCGGCCCCGTCAACTATTTTCAGTCCGTCTAAGCAATGCTCCTGCCGTGAAAGGGGGGTCATTGTGAGTTTCGCTCATTTCCGTCTTCAACATCGACACCACTACCGGTTCATTCCTAGTAGGTTACGACAATGACCACTCGAGGTCGCCCCATGCTGGCACCACTACCCCCACGCGCTGGAGACCTGAAATCTCGTGGAGACAACCATGAAGATGAGAACCAGGTTATGCCGTTTTCAGTCGATGGTGACGACGATCACGACGGTGTCAATAACCGCGGTCAACAATCAATCTTCGAGTCACGGTCGTCACAGAAAGCAACAGCTGAACCTGACCGGGATGAAAACGGCACTAAACAGCCTCACAGGCCCGAACAAGCTTGGGACGATTCCAGCCAAGGGTCTGCGTACTCTTCCGGTGAAGATGACGACGACAGCGAAAGCGAAACTGAAGAGAAGTGCAACCCACAACGTGTCAAAGCAGAACCCGAGTCTTCCTCGAGGCGTAAGCCCCAGCAATCCGACGAAGAATCGGACTCTGACCTTAAAGCTCCCGCAGTTCCAACCGCTACGGCAACTAACGTGGACTTGTCTCGACTTTCGAAGCTAGCAGTTTTCCCTGGGACGGAAGTAAACACCGTTCAAGGAAATATCCTCCGCGTCAAAACACTACTCAGTTCTCAGTACCATTACTTTATCAATGGGCAGCTTGTTCTTATGGCTGAAAAGCAGATGAAGAACCGCACGTCGAATTATCACCTCTTCGATATGCACGTTCGGTCGCTCTCTCGTCCAAGTTAACGAAGAAGAGCGGAAACTACATCGGTAAGCTGCGCTCGAACTTCTCCAAGAAGAAGAACGTTCTTGTCGGGAATTTCAGTCGCAAGACAGAACTCGGCGCCATGATATTCGGTAGCACCTTCAATTCCTCCGAACCGCGAAAGCTGACTGTCATCCTTCCCCCGTTGTCAAAGCGCCAAGAGGTTGAAGGTTTGACGGTCGGCGACAGCTTATCGTCCTTCTCAATGCTCATCGATCTGTACCGCAGTATGACGGATGCGAATATCCCAGTGGCACACTCAGCATTGCCACCCGAGTCTCTCAAGTCTTCGAGAACAAGGAGCCTGTGTTTGAAAATGGGTTTTACCGACTCAATTTCAATGGACGAGTGTCCGTCCCATCCGTGAAAAACTTCCAGCTCGTACGGGCAGAATCAGGAACGAAGAACTGCGACCGACCGATCTTCCTCCAGTTCGGCAAAGTGGATGACAAGAAATTCCACTTGGACTTCCGTGCCCCGATCACGCCAATCCAAGCGTTTTCTACGGCCCTGGCACAGTTTAACCTCTAACTACATGTGCAGCTCTTTAGCATCACAGGCGAAACTCAGGTAATAAAGCAACAATATGGACTTGCAACGTTCAATGCCCGATTGATTCCATACTCATTGGTGACTTATTCATCAAGAAGTGTTGACTCTCCGGGTGCTTTGGAAAAGGTATCAGCTAATGCTTGTTCCCGGCCAGGTAAGTCGGGGCCATCACGTAAAATCCACAGAGCACACCTGCCGACGTGAAACCAGCAACGAGGTCCTGGTATGGCCGCAGGAGGCCACAGAGCTTAAGATCATTGTCCCTCCATCCACGCGGGGTCTAACGTAGCGGACATGTTTCAAGTGTTGCAACATAAACTTTTTCAATGGTTGATACACATCCGAGCAATGGGCCCGCAAACAGCTATCCGCTTCCTCGCATTCAGCGATTCGTTTATAAAGCAGGGTATCATTGTAGTGCTTACAAAACTGGCACGTGGTCTCACCACTCTCCGGATTCACTTCATTCCTCGCCAATGTGCCTCCGCTGCATTGAGGGGATCACGCTTGTCATATTTCGTGTCAAAGAATCGAAAACCCAATCCTAGCTCTGCAATGCCCATCAGCCGCGACAATTCCTCGATATTGTCTGCGTCGATCGACTGGGTTCGGTTTGCTGTATATCCGTGTTGTTTGTGCTGCTTTTCCAGAGCTGTAACCAGAGAGAATGCGACAGGATGGATCACATCAACCTGGCATTGCCATGTACACGGGAAATACGGCTCCCTCTTCATCAATATAGTTGGCATCTTCAAAATGCTAAAGCAGTGTGGGCGAATTCTTTTGTAAACCAGCGAAACAGCTTTGAGCAAGTGTCTCCGTACACGGGGACTTTCGGGGAGAGGCAACGAGGTTGCCTTAATTTTGATGTGAGACTGTTCCGATCGCCAGCGGCATCTACACCCCCAAAAATGTTTTGTCCCGGATGCGGAGTCAAACTATGCCAGTCGCCATAACATTTGAGTCCAAGGTGCACATCCTCTTCGTAGTAAAGTGGCAATGCATTACCCCGATGGCGTCAAGTACAACTTGATTTCCAGCTTCAGAGCAGCTTGTAAGCAATGCACAAGCCTCTCGAGATGTTAGCAATGGCACAATGTGCTAGGGTACTGTCACTAACGCGTCGAAGAATAGCGAGTTATCAATGTCATCGACCGCTGCCCGCTGCTCCTTAGACTGCACAATATTCTGCACTGTATTTCCGCCTTCGTCAATAGATACTCGTTTTCTTAAGATCACTGTGTTCATCTTCGTATTTATCGCCTTGCACTTTCCGCTGCATGTCATTTTGGAGAAGAATGGCTTGTGGTGATAAAATAAAATGCTGACCTCATGACAGAAAATGATGGAGGAGGTGGTGCAATTTCCTGCTGGGGATTGAAAGCACATTAATTCCACGAAAAGATGCAGCAGTCGCACTGGTAATGGATGGATTGTTACTCGCTCGTTGATGGCAGTCGCATTCACTACACTGTCGTCCAAAGTGGAAAACTCGAGGCGACAACGAAGATGCCAACGTCCCCAAACAAGCGAGCAGCTTGTGACCAAGACGAAAGCGCTAGGCAACGTATCGACAAGTCGAAGAAGCAGCGGTCAGAATCCGATGAGGAGCTGGAAACAGGCGTCGATGATATTTTTTCGCCCACTTTTCTTTGAAGTCTTGATAATAGCACCTCAGCGCATCGTGCCATTGCTAACATCTCGAGAGGCGTGCGCTTTGCTTGACGCCATCGGGGGTAATGCATTGCCACTTTACTACGAAGAGAAGGATGTTCATGCTGGCAATCGATGCTATGGGAATTGGCACCAATTGGTGCTGCGACCCGTGCAGACTGTTTTGCCTGCGTGCGATTGTACTCGTGTGCCGTCCAGAACTGGTACTCTGCAGGCAAGGCCGACACTCTGTTCGTTGCCTGGACTATCCAGAGCGCGGATGCACTTGCTCGAAGCATTATGCCTCCTATATGAAGGGATCCGACCTCACTGCTTTCAGATCCTGGACATCCCAACAATGTCGATGAAGGACCAGTGGCCAACTGGAGTGATGCAGCCAGTCGCATTTTCGTTGGCTGCAGCCCTGAAATTGAAAAGCGAGGAGATACGACGAACCAAGCGATGACTATCGACGCAGACAATATCGACGAGCTAACACGGTTGATGAACTATGTGGAACCTGCGTTGGTTTTCGTTTCTTCAGTTCGAGAAACGAGAGGCGTGAGCCTCTAAATGCTGTTGAGGCTCATTGGCGAGGAATTGAAGTGGATCAAGAGACCGCCACGACTTCATGCAGTTTCTGCGATGATCTTACACGAAGTCTGATGTATAAACGCCTCTGCCAGTATGAGTACGCAGAAGAGTTTTTGCTGGGCCATTGCTCGGAGATTTACCAGCCGTTGAAGAAGTTTATGCTGCAAAACCTCAAGCACGTTCGCTACGTGCGGCCTCCACGCGGATGGAACGATGGCGATGTCTGCATCTTCGGTTCCAAGCAACCATTCCAGGACCTCATTGCCGGGTTCACGCCGGTAGGTGTCCTATGCGGGGTCTACGTGCGAGCTTCTGGTGTTCCGTCTGAGTGATTTCGAATTCTCGATGCATGGTGCTAGGAATATCACCACTGAATATGTCAATTGCAACACACACGTGCTTGTCATTTTAGTCGCATGTAGCCTGCCACTTGAAAAAAACTCGGGGGTCCATAACTAGTGGCGACAAGATGAGGAAGAAGCAAAAGACGCCGGTCACTTGGTGGATGTGGTGATTCTGTTTCATGCTCAATTAACGCACTATTTAACCGCGGAGGATGTTGTGCACGTTTTCACTTCTTGTGGTCGTGTTTACTCGCAAGATATCCGTGATGCCATGGCAACCGACGGGATCAAAGCTTTCAAGTCGTATGGACGTCCATCTCGGTGGTAGATGCGACAGGGATTGGCACCAATTGGTGCCCAAGGAGATTGAAGGAGCCCTTGGCAAATTCTGCGATTGCTACGATTTCGATGCAGACAGCGACTGCGATCCTTACACCTCCAGAGAGCGGGAAGAGCTGGGTGTGCCATATTTGTTCGACGCTCGCGTCAAGTTGCTGGAAGCCATGAACCTCATGGAGAAGGGGGTCGTTCAGCACTGTTCATGTGCTCTTCAGTTGGTGGATTTCGATGATCATACTGGATTTCGCTTTGGGACTTCCCAGTCAGTGATAATCTCGTTGACGGCGGCATTGGAAGCAAAGGTTCAAGATCGACTGCCTGTGAACGATGCCGGTGTGCAGAGTGATGGTGATCATGGGGACGGTGAGGACAGCGAGGAAGGCAAGGAGACTGATTTCTGAGACGAGCACTTTGATTGGGAGGCAGAACAAGAGCTCGCTCGTGAAGCTCGAAAGTGTGAGCGGCAGCTCAATCTGCAGGGAGTGAAGCAACTGAGGGCGGCAGCAAGTGAAGCCAAACTCAAACCAGTCAACACGAACAACAAAGGTGAGTTGACACGTTTGATAAACAGCGTGGAGAATGGGGTGGGAGCTCGGTTTTCTAGAGTACGCAATGACAGCCGCGCCGGTCGATGGGGATCGTCGAAGAGCATTGGAAATGAGATCACCATCAACAACAGCTCTGACACAATGACCTGCAGCTTCTGTGCCAACAACGGAAGCCTATTGCTGCATCAGCACTACGAGGTTGTCTTTCAACCACTTAAGAAATTCATGGTTCACCTGAAGCAGGCTTCATCGGCCCTCGGCAGCGTTGTTCAATACTGGCGGGCTACCAAGAAAATCAATGACGGCCTTGTTGACGTTGACGTTGACATCCATGCTGGCAGAGATCTGTTCCTTTACTTTCGCTGTCGAAATCGTGGTCGCCCCACAGAAATATTGTGAACGAAGCGCTGTAAAGTCGAGACTCTAGACAATGGCATTCAAAATGGCGTCGGTGACTGCGCAGTGTGTTCTGGTCTACGAAAAGAAGGCGCGTCGTAGTGGTCCCAAGGCAACTAAGAGTATTATCCATGCTCAGCGGGTTGCCGAACGCAGGACCGCCTCTGAAGAGAAGATAGCGAAAGCGATGACTACTCGGAACGATCTGGACAAGAACCAAGTCATGAGCAAGGTGTTTGCTGCAGTTACCGTGAATGAAGAGTATGCCGTCGCAGTCTTGTGCGCAGAGGCGCAGAAGAAATAGGTCTGCAGCTTGTTGCAATCCCTGTCCTAATAAAGAGTCTGTAAGTCAGCATCAAGTACCATGGGGAGCGTGAGTCGCCGTCTGCCTTTCCAGCCGCCCCTGTTGCTTGGCGTGAAGTAGTCCAGCATGTATCGGTATGCAGGGATGACCGCCGGTTGTCGAAAGATGTGTTCGCATAGCCTCCACCGAGCTCACAGTACATGGAAGCGAAGTGGCTCCGTGCCAGTGTGTTCGTAGAGTCTTGTGGTGGTGATTCGGTGCGGATAGGCGCGGCCGATGACCTTGCGAAGTTGTTAGCGGTGAAAGCTATTAAAGTTTAGCAGGTCGGCGCGCGTTAGCGTCCACATTTCGCAGTTGTATAGTAGGATCAGCAGGACGTAGCAGTTGTAGAGGTGTTGCTTCCTTGGTCTTGGATGGTCGAAGGATGGAGAGCAGCAGTCGCTAGGGGTTTGTCGTCGCGAGATATCTTCAGCATCTAAGTTGTTTAATGATGCATCAAACCCCAGAAAAAAAGTGTTTCAGGTACGGAGAGCCAACCTTTACTCCATTTCAGTGGATGTAAAGTTCGGCAGCATGTTGCCCAACCAGTCTGAGTGGGTTCTCACGCATATCAACAGCTCCTTCGGCGAGGTTGTCACCTTTCTTGTTGAGTCAATTGCTGTATGTGAAGTAATATTTCACGTTAGTGACATGTCACTCATTTGAATCAGCTTAGTTTCCCTTTCCGCATTGTGCGCGCACTCCATCCATGGTAAACGCTGCGAGCTGCTTCCTCCCTCTATCACTCTTTAACCATCACTGTTGCTTGCTATTTCAGGTACGTATGAGAGAACCTCAGCGATACCCTCTGGGCACTCGCGTGGCGAACCCTCTGGAAGGTCGTACGGGAGAGATCTCGGCCTTCGACCCGGACTCAGGGCTCTACACTTTGGTATTTAATGACAACCATCGAGAGGAATTAAATTCCACCCAAGTAGAAACGTTCGTGATCCGTAAAACTGCAGCTGTAAAAGCTGCTGAAGAAGCCAAAAGCACAAGAAAGCGAACGAGACCCACAGCAGTTCTTAGGGGCTACAGTCACCAAAACCTCCACCAATTACGAGGGCAAAGAGCTCGTGAGTTCGGGCCAAGTGACGCAGTATTTACAGATATTAAAAAGTTTCGGGTCTTGTTCTCTGACGGGCTATACTCTGATATGAGTATGGAAGAAGTTAAGCAAAATCTAAAGGGAGCTACAGCTACAGGAGGAGAAGGAACTAAGAGGCCGGCGGAATCGGAGGTAGGACATGCTAAAAAGAAGCGCAAACGTCGTCATCGTCATCAACAGTCAGAGCTTGAAGAGAAGGAGAGACCGCTGAACACTCAAAAGTTTGAGAGTCGCAAGATTGCCTTTACTATATGTAGGGAGGTCTTGACGATCATTGTGAGTCAGAAGAAAGTGGGCAAATTGTGCAATGAGAAGCAGAAGGTCATTCTGAACAACAAGGACTTGCAGGTAAGTTTGGTGGATTGTTTAGGGTGGTCTAGATAAGGTATTGGAACTGATATGTGGATGCTGTTATTGGTGATTTTGTAGCCGAAGCGAGCGCTGGAAGGTTTTGTGGAAGCGGATGGCTTACGTTCGCTGGAAGGGATCCTGAGCCGGTGGTTCCGTTCTGATAACACTCGCTCTGCTTCCTTGCTAGTCTTGAAGGTGCTGGCAATGCTACCTGGTGTGACGGAGGTGCAGCTGAGGAAAACTCATATTGCACGAACACTGCGAGGCATCGAGAAGTTGAGTCGATCGATGGACCACATCGACCTCGTGTTTGGCGATTTGGCGGAATGGATCATTCAGAAATGGGCGAGGACGGCAATGAATCGCACGTTTAACCCATCAGCTCGGGACCTACTGCTGGCGCAGCAGGCACAAATCAGCCGGGCGGGAAGTGACGGGCAAGTGCACGTGGCGTCTCGTCCGACTTCGAAGATGACTGCAAAGCAAAAAGAGACTGCGTTGTTGGAAGCTCTGCGGACTGGTGCACATTCTGGCACGGCGGACGGTGCTGGGGTGGACCCCGGTGAGGAGATTGCGGTGTACCTTCCCCAGTTTAACTCGCTGGGGTCAGAGGACATGCGTCGCCCTGTCCGCCAAACGCAGACAATCGAATCTTTGGCGGCAAAAATTAACCGCGATTACGAGGACGCGGTGAGAAAGCACAACGAGGACGATGAAGAGAACGATAACGAAGTCACGCATGGGCGAATGGTGTTTGGTAAACCCCAGTTGATGCACTTCAGTCAAAACACGCCTGTGATCGAGCTATTTTCCACTATTCGCAGCAAATTAGTTGGTGCGAAGAGCAGCAGCACAATTGGGAATAGTGATGGTACCGTGTGTTTTACAGGTGCTGACGCGGGTAATAATGATTCTCCACCGAAGCCATTGCCAAAACCGAACAAGACGCAAGCGCCGAAGAAATCAATTCTAAAAGTGAGAGACGAGGTGATCACCCCAGCCTCTCGAGTAACCTGGCAATGAGAATGTCACGGCTTCCAAAAATGGGCTGGAATGCCTCCCACAGCAAAGCAATGGCAATGTGCCGAAGCAAACAAGGTCTGCTACCAGGTTTTTCCCTGAAATAAGGTAGTGTTCTACTGTTGGTGAGTGTCCCTGTGTTAGGTTAAATGCCAAGTTTATGTAAGGCAGGAATACAACAATTTCAACGTGTCTATCTACTCGACAAAGTCGTAGAAGTAGCCACTGATCCCGTAGCGGATGAAGAAGGCCAGTGCACAGCAGAATACTTGGAACGCAAGCAGTGCTAGCGTGAGGTGGTTCTCGCGCATGGGACCAAAAACAACGAGGAAGAGGTTGATGATCGTGTAGTTCGATCGCGTGGACTCGGGTGTGATGGTGGATGGCTCGAGCAGGCCCGTCTTCGCGTTAAACTTCGGCAGGCGATGGCGCGGGCATGGTACGATCTTGAAAAGTTGCGGTAGTGAGTACAGGAAGTTGAGCACTTGTGGCAGGAAAAACAGCAGAAGAGTCTTGCTAAAGTGACCCAGGATACCGCACACCGCGAAGGTCATACCGGCGTAGTAGCAAAATGTGTCACCAACGAAAACGCGCGAGGGGTACCAATTGTGTCGCAGCAGCCCGAGCGTTGTTGCCAGGTATGGGACCATGAACATGAGCGAGAGGTAGTGGAAGTTTTCGTTGTCGTGTCCCAGTAAAATCTGCCACACGTTCTGCACAACGACTGCAGCACCAATCACGAAGGACTGTCCTGCTTCTAAGCCATTCACGCCGGCGTAAATATTGATTGCGTTCGTGCAGAAGACTGCCATCATGCCCATGTACAGGTAGTAGAACAGCCCAAGCTCCACGATTTCCCGCCATCACTGAGCGGCACCACAGGATTTAGCAGCGTGTACAGTATGGTGTCCTTCTCGAACAAGAAGCGCACCGGTTTAGGCAACACCACGACCGTAAGCCCGGCATAATTGATCAGGAGTGGCAGCGACGCCAGCGGTGGGAATACCAACTTGTGACGCCAGCGCAGGTCCGACAAGTCATCCGTGAAGCCCAGCAGGATCATGGACAGGATGCTCACAATGCCCCACGCCATCATACGCTACAATTAACCACGCATCATGACAGATATGGTACGCCGTTTAGCTCACAGCACGTTGGTCCACCACGTCCCAAAGCAGGTCTCACCTTGACGTCAGGGTTGTCCACCACAGTCAGGACCGTCACAACGAGCGCCGCGACATACACGAGTCCAGATACAATGCCCAGCGCCTCCGGACTGTAGTCAAATGGTAGAGATACGTTGTTAGAGTGTCGTACTTCTGACCTAACCGGGGATTAACTGCGTGCGTACATGGGGATGTCACCTGCTGGTGTGCCTCTCTTGCAGAGGTCTTTTCCAGACAGTTTGGCAGGCATACGTCGTCCAATTACGGGGATTAGCAACGCCACCACTGCATAACTCACGACTCCGATAGCTGTGAGATGCAGCAGATACATCTTGAGCTGCGCGGGCAGCTCGTCTAGCGCCGACAGCATGGTGACGTTCACGGCAGCTTTAGCTTTGCGGTAACACGTGTCGGATGCGAACTTTACTGATGGAAGTTCAAAGACTTGTACATTTTAATATTTATGTATTTACATAGTGCATTTATTCTCACGTCTCTATCACTTACTAAGTGTCAAATTTTGCACCATTGGCATGTATTAATTTTCAAAATATCTTAAATACGTCTCCGTCTCGTCTGACTGGTACTACCTCCCTAATCGCATCACGAACTCTCTTACTGCATTGCTAGCTCGTCGGTGTCAAGCGGCGGCGGTCGAACGGACGACGCGTTGGCGATAGCGTCCACGGACTTGGAAATGCTTGATGTTGGCGAGGAAAACATCTCGGATCCTCCATGGCGTGGAGATGATGTTGTGCTAGACGTGGGTGGCGACGGCGGCGGTGGGTGTCGGAAGTGGTTGATCGGAGACGTCGAATAGGGTCTGGAACTGGCTGACATGCCGTCGCACGGGTGAATCCGCAGCTGCGTGGACTCATCCGTCTCCACAGATACACTGCCATCATTGTTGATCTGCACGTCGTTGGACACGATGGTCTTGAGCATGAACTTGCCCTGGCACTCGTTAAACTCGAGCACGACGAACTCACCGTTGTGGAAGTTCTCGAGCAACTCGAACTCGCTGATCCGGTATTTGAAGTACCGCGTGAGGATCACGCGGATAGCGACTCCGTGAGTCACCAGCACGTAGTTCTCCTCGGAGGACTTCTCGAACATCCTGTACAACGACTCGAGGAACGATGACACGCGGTCGTAGACGTCTGCAGGAGACTCTCCACTCGGGAACCTGTAGAAGAAGGACCCAAACCGCCGACGTTGTGCCTTGCACTCTCTGATCTTCATGGGCTCTTGGAAATTGCCAAAATCCTGCTCTCGGATCCGCGGTTCTTCACTCCACGGGATGGACTTGCCCTCGAAGCCCCAGGCCTTCAGAATGCCGCAAAACGTCTCGATCGTCCGCACATAGGGCGACACAATGAATCTCTTCATGGGAAAACAACCAGTCAGTCTCTACACTGCAATGTAAACAGTAATCTTTTCTCACCATCGTTTCATTGCCAACAATTTTCTTGAGGGACACGCCAGCAGCCACCGCCTGCTCATAGCCGAGTTCTGTCAAGTGCATCGCATTGTCTGGTACTCGTCCATAGAGTAGAGGGTCGATATTTCCTTCGGACTCGCCGTGTCGCACCAGGATCAGTCTCTTGGGGAATCCCTTGGTTTTTCCGGCACAGCAGACACGTGAAGCGCCGCATCATACCGTGTTCTTCGGTTTCGGAGCATCCGGAGCGCGGACATGGTCGGCGGTTAGTTATCATTAGTCCTATAGCGGCACCTGCTATGGCGGCCGAGGCTGCACTCGCCATCAGCGTCGTCGTGGAGTACACCATGCGGTTGTGTTTCGTTCTTTTGTGGTTTGTTTCACTTGAGCTCTTGGGCGCAAATTGGATTATGGCCGAGCATTGATAGAGCGCTTCTATTTTGAACCAATCAGACGACGGCAGTTAGACGTGCGGAATGCGGATTTTTGCAATGGTACCACCCTTCCGAGTGTCGTTTTTATTTTGCGGTGGTTTGGTTCGTTTAACAAACGGCGGGATAAAGAAGGCAGGAAATAACGCCGTTGACTAGACAAAGACGGAGATCAATGTACAACCAGAAACTAAGACACATGACATTGTCCACACGACCCTGAATGTTCCAGCAGTTGCAACACTTGAAGTTTGAACAATCTTGATGAGGTACTTGCAAAATCTACTGTACAAATGCTGGACCTGGATTAATTAGTCATACAAAATGGAGAAAGCCAAGTGGTTCTAAGCGATGCTACCGCAATGAGAACGGCGTGTTATCTACTGCGGTGCAGTTAACTTCGCACCAAGAAAAAAAAACACCTAATGCTTACTACAGATTGCATCACTGCGGTCACGACAGCATCGTACGGATGTGCAGGATTTGGCTGCAGTTGCCACCGGCACATCGCCTTGCACGTCGGAAAATATTGCTCGGGGGCGTCGCCGGCTACTTGCACGCAGTTTTTATTAAAAAAGTCCGACCCGAGCCAGGACCAGGATCGGGTGGTTCGTTTCTTTGGCATCGAGGCTCTAGCAACTGTACGCCAGTGCCGATGGTGATGGCCCGACACGCGTCACCTCGATAGACGCGTTGTGTCGTTGATCATAACGGTGGCTGCCGACGCCCACTGCCTTCCCCTTTGTCGTTTAGAGATGAGTGCATATGCCTTCGTGCTCCTACGGTTGTAATTGGGCCCAGTGGACGACATGGACATGCAAATCGTACCCGGACGTCCGTGCAAGCGGACGACAACGGTGGACCTGGCAAGCAAGCAAGCTTCGAACCTTATTCATGTCAATGCTACGCGAAGCAGCATCACGGACGTTTGTGTCTAAAGTTGCAACTTTTATCCCTGTTGTCTTCATTCGATGGCGCTATTTGGAGACTCGTTCCGCTCTATTTGTCGCTAGATGGACGCCAAAACATCCGTTTTAGAACTTCATTGCAGCACTTGCTCCACTTGGGATCGTCATACGGTCTCAATGCTGTCCCGAGTACCTCCTGAAGACCCTAGAGCTTTTAAGCAGAGCGATCAAGACGTTGGGTGCTTTCTCACATTCGTTCCCAATGGAAATGCATCTCGTTATCGCCATTCCCTGTGTACATTGTCAACGGTTCGCACCGACTCACCACCGCCAAACCGGGCGATTGTCGCTGGAGAGCGCGTCTTGGAGACCTTACCAATATGCAAATCTGCATCGGAATTGAAAGACGCTCGGGGTTTGGTGGATCACCACGAACTGCCGATCCTGAGGTCGCAGTATGTCGCCCATAGTGTGCAAGTCTTGTCAGGTTCGAGGTGGAAACTACGCCGCTTTCAAGAACGCACGATCTTGCTTCGTGCAGGTGCTGAGCCTACCCTTGCAGTATACACCACAGCATCATCGTTCGATCCTGATTTCCCGGAAAACTCCGACCTGAGGCTACGTACTTGCTGCCGCTAGATGCCGTCTGCGAGCTCATAGGTCTATGTGGGAGTCGTACTAGACGACAAGGCATTGGCAATTCTGCTGCTACTGGTATCCAGCTATCAAGTGCTTCAAAAGCACCAGGTCTCCGTTTACGAATCCGATTCACGACGGCAGCAGATGCAATCATTTGGTGCTCCGTCCTACGCGAGACCCTGGCCCATGCGAGGTGGAGTCGTGACGTTCAGCCCCTGAAACAGAAGCAGCGACAAAACATTCGTCTTCTACAGCACACACGCTCTTCTCAGCGATTTGTGGTCAAAACTCGTGGCAAATAACAAGAAGTGTCAAGGTAGCGATTACCACGAACTCCAGATACTTCGACGACTTCATGCCTCCCCGTCGGCTCGAGATTCAAATTTGGTTCGCGGATATCGGGTCATCGAAACTCCGCGAGAAGTGCTCCTAGTTATGCCGCAGATCCCAGGCATCACTTTACTACAGCTTTTGCGGCAGCGGCAACGACGACAGCAACATTTAAACGGCAAAGAAGCATGGCACTTGTTGGCAAAACTTGCAAAACTCCTCGAAGCTGTTCACCAGTCTGGAATAATACATTGCGACCTCAACCTCGAGAACGTGCTCGTCACCTCGGATATCTCTCGCACGTGGCTCATCGATTTTGGTGGAGCCTACAATCTGCTAGACGGCAATAATTCCTCCGCCCAAGAGCACCGAATGATTGGGACGCCTGGATTTATTGCACCAGAACGCGTACGAGACCCGCTGGTCCCGCCTACACCGCAGACGGACATCTTCAGCCTTGGTGTTTTGCTCTTCCAGGTGTTAACGGGTCAGCATCCATACCTCGATGCTGCTCGTGAACAGCGTGCATTGACATTGACCGACTCCATGAGTTTAGATTGGGTTCGTGCTGAAGCACTTCTGGTAGCAATGGACGTACAGCTCGAAATGCGTGAGCTCGTGGGGAAAATGCTGACTGCCGACCCTCAAGGACGCATTTCGCTTGACAAAGTGCTTACCGCGAGTCATGGAATTGGTCACTGAAGTCTTCGTGTTCTCATTTATAAACAATAAGCTGGTCGATCCACACGGTAGCCAGTAAACAAATAGTAAAGTATGAATAAACAAACCCAGAAAGTCTAATGACGGTGTTGTTTATATCTTCACAAGACCCGATCTTCACTGTCTTTCTACACAACATCACTCAAGTCAGCGTTTTCCGTCGACGGTGACATTGCCGTACTACCGACGGGGCTAACGATTTCGCTATCCCGAAGTGGCAAAGCGAACACCTGGCGATAGTCCACTGCAGCGTTACCTGAGTGGAAGAAAAACTCCGCGATGTTCTTCCTGAAACCCCGATCGAACGGATTCGACAACGTAGACTCAGCACTTGCAGTGTCGGATTGCTTGCCTCCATCACTCTTGTCCTTGGAGCTCGGTTGCGTCAGATACGCATATCGTCTCCAGTTCATCTGCTCGTTAATAGTCAGGTTCTGCTCGATGTTGTTTACGTGCTGGTTGACCATCATAGTAATCGCTCCAAAGGCCATCACAGCCCAAAGTAGCACCATGATGACCAGCAGGTGCTTGCTAACAAGCGATGGGATCTCTATCCAGACGTCCATGGCAGACAAGTTGTCGTCGTTGCTGGTGCTAGAACTACCCTCAGACTTCACTCGCTCGGCATGCAGATCATGCGTAGCATCCGCAAGCACAAGAACAGCCAGTACAGCATAAACAACCAACACTGTGAAGTGAAGGAGCAAAAAGACAAAGAACGATCGGTGGTTGCCGTACCCAACACAGCGGTTGATCCAAGCGCAGTGGTGATCAAGACGAGCAATACAGACTCCACATTGCGAGCAGTGCTTGGAGCGAATGGGCTTCATGACAAGACACGTGCGACAAAACTTGGTTGCGTCGGGCGTCTCTGCTCGCGCTGCCTGTTCTAACATCATCTTCACGTCTGCCTCATACGATGCAATCGTCCCTGGGTCAGTCGGGCAGAAGAATGCCAGTCGGAACCACACGGACAAGAACACCACTTCAACTCCTCCAGCGATACCCAAAAAAATCGTATGGCTGTGAGAGAAACTCCTGTAAGCCGGATCAGCCCACAGCACGATATACATCATCGTAAAAGCCCCACCCAAGCCATCCAGATACCCATGGCTGTTTCTGGCTGTGGCTTTCTCAACGTGCGTAGCCCCACACTGGTCGTATCTCTGTGCTTCTTCTTGCTATTATCCTGCGCTAACGCCGTCGATCCATCTGCCAATCGTTCAAGCGACACATTCGGTGCAACAGATACGTTTCGTTTGGATGGGTGCAAGCTCGCGTTATTCTTCTTTGGTGTTGCACCGTGAGAGTGTCCATGTCCACGTGGCTGTCGGAACGCCGACAACGATTTCCACAGCACCACAAAGATAAGCGGCAGTGCAAGCCACCACACAAGCCAATAGCTCGTCGCAAGAATTGCCAGCAGCAGCGCACCATGCAGCACAGCCACAATTCCTCTCGTCTTTCGCATGTGCGTCGGCGGGTCACTCGCCTTCACCTTGTCCGTCAGCAAGTCTTGCAACGACCCTAAACTTCGCTGCTTGACCACGTCCAGACACGTCGTGCCGTCGGCATCCGCCTCCTTGCCTTCAAACCCTCTAGTCATCAGATACTGCACCATGGGCTTGTACCCGCTCATGCAGGCATAATGCAGTACATTGCGACGTTTGTGGCAGTAGCCTCCCAGGGTCGTAGGCTGCACTGGCTGTTGTGCAGAGGACGCTGCAATCTTCTGACGTTGTTCCGCTTCCAGTAAGAAGTGCAGCATCCAGAGATGGCCCTGGGCAGCTGCATGGTGAGCCGCAGTGTTCCCTTGTTTGTCCTGAGCCATTAAATCTACGAACCCTGTGCGTAGCAGCGTGTCCGCGAGCCTCAAACTGCCTACATGAGCTGCACGTCTACAGAAAACGACATGTTAGTATGTGTGTTAAATACTTTTAGTAGAGTGGGTTTTATAGCTGGAAAAAGCTGCATGGAGGTTAGCAGCGTTTGAATTACATGAAGGGTGTCTCTTCAGCGTCGTTTCGTGCGTCCATGAGCATTTTTTCACGTCCACTGGCCTGCATTTGCTGCATGAGGAAGTGCATCGTGTCCAACGTGTCGGTGCCTCCAGCAGCAGCGTAATGTGCCAATGTGTTGCCGTGTTTGTCCCTAGCAGAGAGCAGATCCACAGGCTTTGGCTGCACAGCCATGGCCATTCCCCAGAGCAGTACAACAAGAGGGAAGTCCCCATTGGCGGCCGCGTCGAACGCCGTCTGACCGTCGTAGTCCACGTCCATTACGTCTCTCTAGGGCAAATACAGAAATGTCCGTCTCAAATCGATTTTTTGAAAAATGGATTTTCACCCATCTCAGATGTCACTATCAAGAATACCCCATGATAATGACTACTGATGATACACTAGTTTTCGAGTGAGTCGTAATATGGCTGAACTGACGCAACGTAAAGTGGGACCTTCCCCGTGGACTCGCCACGAGCCTCCGAGAGCGGCAAGAACGCTCTACCCAATGACGTCCGTGTAACTGAGTTCGATACACGCCCTGTATGTGCGTTGGAGCCTCCTCGCCGCTACGTCCAGCTCGGGGATCAATTGCTCCCGACGGGTCACGGTCGAGCTCGCAATGCTGTTGGCTGTTTGACGCTGTCGGGATTCAGTCGGGAACTGCAGGAAATGTTCCTCCCTGCCGGTTATCCGGACAGTGTGAGTGAGGACTATCTGGCGTTCCAATTCTGGGACACCATGCAGGCCATGTGCAGCTATTTGAGAGGAGTTCTTGCCACGCAGTCTGTGCTGCAGAGTGTTGGCGTGGGGACGACAAGGCCACGCCATTGGCTGCAGCTCTGCAGTGGGTACTACGGGACGGGTCCGGGATGATCGGCGGACTCACATTCGCGTACTTTGTGGGGCCCAAATTCGACGTCAACGTCAAACGCTGGCGCTTGTTCGCAGACGTTATCAACGACGTCGGACTGACATTGGATATGGTCGCTCCCTACTTCCCTACTTTAGTGACTGAGGTCTTGTGTGTCTCCAGTGTCTGTAAAACCATGTGTGGTGTGGCGGCGGGGCCACGAGGTCATCACTGATGACGCACTTTGCTAAGAAGGACAACATGGCGGACTGTGCTGCTAAAGAAGGCAGCCAAGAGACGGCGGTGAAGCTCTTTGGCCTTATTTTTGGCATGTACTTTGCCAATGCAGTCAATTCGTCTCCCCAGGCAGTCTGGGTGGCGTTCCTGGTCCTCACACTGGTCCATGTGTATGCCAACTACCACGCAGTCTCGTGTCTCTGCATTCCGACGGTCAACTGTGTCCGGGGCTTGATATTGGTGAAAAGGTTCCTGAATTCCACCAGTAACGCAGGCAAAGAAGTCGACTTGACTCAAGGACCTCGGGTGCGTATATGATCAAAGGCTGACCTCTCGTTGCTTAACGTCTGACATTAGTGCAAATCCCGCTGTCCTTGGTCGTGTTGCAGTATTCCATTCGCAGTGTGAACCAGGAAGAGCCGATCTTCCGAGAACCATTGCTGCCGATCACGTCGAATCTCGTCATGGGTTCAGAGCTGCACCAAGCTGTGCCATCTTCGCAGGACCTCGACCGGCTGATGCATATTTACGAGTGCGCGATCGCTGCAACGATGCGAACTTGTGTGGATGTGGTTGTCTTGCTAACCGGGTGTTGATATATTTATATTGTGTCACAGGGACGAAGCGTACTTGCTGACTGTGGTGGACGATCGAGTGCACGTTATGTTTCAAGTGGAGGCGAAGCCCAAAGACGAGCTACGCGCGTTCTTCCAAGCTGTGCTGGTGTTCCAGGCGTTGGCGTCGGTTCCCACCCCTGCTGGATCACCACCCCTCTGTCATCGAACGGTGGAATCATCAAACACCAGCCACTGCTCGAGTCTACGCTTCGCAAGATGACGGCCGACTTCCCGCTCTTCCTACAGGTGCTCCAAAACAGCGGCTGGCGCACGCACATGTTCCTGTTGAACACTTCGACATGGCGGATCAAGCTCAGCGACCGAACCTAGGCAGTAGGTTTGTTGTGTCGAGTCCCTATCACTCTTCTCTTTTCACTTCTGTCCTCTTGAATCAACAAAGGTTTGCATGATCTGCTACCGCAGCAAACTTTCGCATTGATAGCTCAACTTCGCACCGTTCGTTACTGGCTCCTCAAGCGCACAACCTTGCTTTGCTCTCACTCAATCAAGTTAGAATCTCATTTTGATCAGTTTCTGCTAAGATATCACTTGCGCTGGAATAAGTCAAGATGCAGCAACAATATTCTTGCATTCGTGCGTGGAGTGAAAGTCGAAATGACATGAGCAGCAACGAGATGAGATTGTCTCTGTTTATCGACATCATCACTGGATACTTTTTCGCCTTCTGATTTTCCACGTCACGAGCTGGATTCGAATAAGTTCAGAAAAAAAAATCACGCGTCTCACTGAATACTTTGTCCAAGATAAATGATCAAAAACGCGCACCTAAATCATGTTCTATGACAGTTCAGATCCTAAATTCATCCCATAATACAGGTCCCCCTCTTCAACCGAGAGCGAATTGATGGCGATCTTTTCTTGTCATTCTCGAATCTGCCGCGTAGCACACAAGCAACTCAGACTCCACCTCTAACCCCTCAAGATGTTGAACCTATACCCCCTGCCACTCACAGCGCCTGGAACGGATCGCCCCCTGCATACCCTCCTGGAACGGACTCGACCGTCGACGAGATCTTCAAGGCTACGGCTGGCGCTGGAACCAAGGAGAAGGAACTGAACAAGGCGCTGGGCGGCAAGACCGCCACACAGCGTGGATTCATCGCCAAGCGCTACCAGGAACTGCACAAGCAGAGCCTGCGCGACCTGGTGGATGAGGAGGCCTCTGGACACTACGAGTTCCTGCTCAAGCTGCTAGCATCCCCTCTGCCTGAGGCCGAGGCAGGCATCCTCCGCAAGGCCACCAAGGGCCTTGGCACCAAGGAAAACCTTATCTACCCCGTGGTTGTGGGCCGCACCAACGCAGAGATCAACATCCTCAAGAAGACCTACTACGACGCGTACGGAGAGGACCTGGGATCGGTGCTGGACAGCGACCTCCACGGAGACTACAAGAAGGTGATATTGGCCTCCCTCCAGGCCTCTATTGTGCCGTACGACGCCAACATCCACAATGCTGCCAAGGTGGAAGCTGACGTGGAGAAGCTGTACAAGACCGGCCGTGGAAAGATGGGCACGGACGAGGAAGGTTTCGTCAGTGTGCTGGTGGCCAGTCCTCCCGAGCACCTGCGTACGGTGGCTGCGGCCTACGAGAAGAAGTACAACGAATCCCTTGTGAAGGCCGCTGCTCACGAGTTCACCGGCGACTCGGAGAAGGCGGTTCTGTTCCTTATCCGCATGATCACGGAACCCCTGGACCTCCTGGCGGAGCTCTTTGAGAGCGCCATGAAGGGTTTCGGCACGGACGAGAACGCCCTGAGCTCGGCGGTCGTGCGCTACCACATTGTACTGCGTGACATCAAGCCAGTGTACAAGAAGAATTTCAAAAGGAGCTGCGCGAGCGCATTGCCGAGGAGGTGAGCGGTGACTACGGTGAGCTGCTGCTGTCCGTGTTCGACGCCCGCGATTAAGCAGGCGGCAACTGAGCGTTCTAGCCGACGTGTCGGAGTCGTAGCGTCCCCAGTCTTTCTCGTCCGTAGCTCGATCGAAAAAGTAACATTAAATCAAAAACAAATTGTCGAGCTACGTGTGTGTTGTGTCGTTTTGACACGTGTTGCCAACTGATCCCTTGGCTCTCATCAATCGCTTCAGGTGGTGCTATGAGCTCATTATCGACATCAACGATTTTGCAGCAATTCGTAGTAGAAACCCTATAAAATCCACGCCGTATCCATAGAGTATCTGCGGCTCTGTTGCTAACTTATGAAGGCTTGCGTGTATCTTCACATCTGGGACGCTGTCGTGCCAATGTCTTAGTCCACCTCAATTCCTCTTCAGTACTCATCAATCGGCGCGCTGCGTCCTACACTACTTGAGATGAAATACTTCACACTCTCATCGTGATATTTTGTCAACGCTGTTCGTAGCAATTGCTGGTGTTTTGCGTCAAACATCCTCGGAGGGCTCTTGCTTCGGTGCGCTACGCGTTCGTGCCTTGCCCCGCATTTGATCCAGAACGTTCAGTCACTAGGTCGGGATATGCCCTCCATGCAGTTATATCTCGGGCAGTCATTCCCACCAGCTAGAGCTTTCCTACCAGCTGGGCAAAGGCAAGCAAATGATGCAGCGCGTGCTACCAAAGGATAAGAAAAGATCGTCCTATGGCAAGACGCTGCTGAAGAGAGGCGTCTGTCATGAATCCACTACGTCTGGTGCATGCCGTTGGGTCAAGCCGGCGCAGCGCACTACAGTGTACCTAAGAGCGAGAGAGCAGCGCAGTGACTTGCGAGTGCTGGCTGGCCGACGAAGCTTAGCAGCGACGTTGAAGTTTAAACAGTAGATTGATCAAGAAAATGTATCGCTACAGGTAATCCTTCCGTGAAGATAATGGCCGCAACGGCGGTCTCCATGGTCGTCGTTCCCTTGCACAGAGGTTAAGCGTGTGCTTCTTGTGCTGCAGCAGTTGATAGAGAAATAAATCCTCCGTGCGTGGCAAAGTGTAAAGTGACGATGACGTGGCTTAATGTCTGACGCAATCGTAAACAGTAGTGATACGTTCATTGGTCGAAAAAGATCAATAGTGGGACTGTCATTGGCAGAAAATTCTGGTGGCACCGCAAGAGCTCAGTTTGTGTTTGACGCCACACCACATTTCCACAATAACCATCTCACCCCAACCCAAACAACAACATGAGTACGGACATGAGCCAAGTGCTGGCCAAGCTGGTACGCCGGGAGGACCTGACAGAGTCCGAAGCCTTCTTTGCCGTACAACAGATCGCCTCTGAAAAAGCGGCAGAAAACCCTGTGGCTGTGGGCGTCCTACTGGCTCTGCTATCGGCAAAGGGAGAGAGCGCCGCCGAACTCGCAGCCTTCGCCAAGCACATGCGCTCCCAGGCCGTCAATGTGCAGGTCACGGTACGTCTTCTCTTACTTCTTAAGCTCCATACAGTTTCTGACCTTTAACTGTTGCAGTCTGGACGCCCTACACTCGACATTGTGGGCACAGGTGGTGACGGCGCCAACACTGTGAACTTGTCGACAGCTGCTGCTGTTCTCGCGGCCTCTTGCGGCGCTCGTGGCCAAACACGGCAACCGCTCTGTGTCTAGCAGATCTGGCTCGGCTGACGTGCTGGAGGAGCTGGGTGTGCCCATGCTCCAGCCTCAGCACATTGCTCCGTGTCTGGAACAGGCTCAGATTGCCTTCATGTACGCACCTAATTTCCACCCGGCCATGCGCCATGTGGCGCCTGTGCGCAAGGCCATTGGCATCCGCAGTGTGTTTAACATCCTGGGTCCGCTACTGAACCCTGCTGGCTGCAAACGGGTGGTGATTGGGGTCTACACGGCCGATCTCCTCAACGTCTTTGGAGAAGTGCTGCTGGCGTTGGGAGTGGAGCACGGACTGGTCGTACATTGCGCTGGACTGGACGAACTGAACTCGATGGGGCCGGCGGAAATCGTGGAGGTCCGACAGGAGATGAGACACCGATTCGTCGCTACGAACTCCGCCCCGAAGACGTGGGCGTGCCAGTGGTGACGATCAAGGAGCTCGAGGGGAGACGCCACGGAGAACGCCACCATTCTGCGCGATGTGTTTTGTGGAGGTGCTGCTAGCGACTCGCCTGTGGGTAACACGATTGCCTACAATGCCGGCGCTGGCTTGTACGTTTACGGTCTGACGGACAGCATTAAGGCTGGTTACGAGATGGCCAAGAAGCAGCTCGCGTCGGGCAAGGCTCTTGACACACTCGACAATTGGGCTCAAGTGGCGCAACAGCTGCATAAGCAGTCGTGAACTTTGATGGTGAGTGGTCACAGCCCAGATGGGATAGCGAGGCAGACAGGAAAAAGCCTCCGTAATACTCTGAGATTGATGAGTATTTAATCTAAATGGCAGTCGTTGATCCGATGTTTTTGCTACCAATGTTCATATTTGCCACGTGCGTGCACCCCACCGTCATGGGTTGTCCGTTGGAACTTGTCCGTCCAAATGCTCTTGGCTGAGGGTAAAAATAAGAGGCGCGAAAATGGCATAGTTGTTCCTGGTTTACAGTCGAGGCCTCGCCGTTTGACGCTGCAACATGAATCAAGACCAAGACAGCGATGACTTTGGGTCGGAAGATGCTATGGCATCGGCAGCTGACTATGCATATGCTCGGCAATTGGTACAAGCGTATTTCAACATGTTAACGAGAGGCTGCCAACAAGTGGACTGCACCAACATGTACTGCTACTCGAATCCGCACACGACAGCACTCTCAGCGACAGAGGCTGCAATTATGAGCATTTATCTTGCAACGAAGGCCCCAGTACCATTATGTGTCGTCCTTGATGAACAGCAGGAACAAGTCGTGTCTGTTGAACAACTTTCGTCACCTGCTGAAGATCACCAGCTTTCATCAACTCTAGAGCAGACAACGAACCATACCGGTGAAGTTGACCTTCATGAGCAACAGCAAGAGCAAGCTGTTTCTGTTGAACAACTCGCGTCTCCTGCAGAAGACCACCAGATTAAGTCAACCATAGAGCAGGCAACGAGCCAAACGAGCGAAGTTGACTTGAGAGAGAAGCCACTCGAGACGCTTGAAGAACCCCATAGCTCCAACCAAGAAGAACAGTGCCCGGAGACAGCAGATATCGAAGTGCCAAAGTGCGAGCAGCCTGAAAACAACACCATCCAGTCTACCAACACAAGCAGAGAACGAAATTCGACACCACGGCAACGACTTTCGACGGCAGTGCAACTTGACCAGGGCCTGAACAAGACTCGTGATAGTCCAAAGAAGCCCACTACAATTACTCGCGTCATTGTCCAGCCAAAGCACAACACATCCGCCCATTCTACTACAAACCTGCCCGATACCAAGAATGTCACTGCCCCAGTAGCGGAACAACAGCATGAGGAATCTCCAAAGCAAGCAGCTAGCTCTGCGAAAAACGCGCTCAAGCATCGCCTTAGTCGACCCAAGCAGAAGCTCTTTGATGCCATCAAAAGAGCTTTTCCCGCACGAGGAAAGCACCGCTGGGCTCAGCGTAGCCACGAGACTCCGATGGGACATCTGAAAGCAAAATGAAGCAACATAACTAAACAAATAAAGCGAGATCGCACTTCTTGTTACTCGTCCATACCCTGGATGTCCTCGCTTTTCCTTCAGAAATTTCCAATAGTTTACACTCTGCTACATGAGTTCCCCACCCACGTCGCAGTACCCATTTTAAATACCTTGGAGAGGTACGTCGCCTGCTCCGTCCGGCACGGCGTTCTCACGCATAGGGGCAGCGCCTTGAATGGGCTGTGGGTGCCATGCCGGCACCAGCGAGAGCAGCAGTCCCACCACAAAGTATTTGACATCTTGAACAACTCCACGGTCCGGAGAAATACGCAATACGCGCGTCAACATTCCATAGCGTTCTGCAATAGCCGCACCAGCCGCTGCAGCTGCTCCAGGCGCGTTAGGATCTGCTGGAGCGTTCGGTGCTGGCTCACTATTCTGACTGCGGCCTCGATTGTACACCTCGTAGATTTTGGAAAAAATTCCAGTGATGTGTAAATATGAGATGAACGACAGCAGCCCCAGCATTAGAATGCGGTCCATAGGCGTATCCTGTCCGATGATGAACAGCATGAATGCCATCTTGACCGCCATCCGGAAGTCCAGCAGCGGGCCTACCTCGCGAACCATCTGCACGATGAGCGGACGTTCTTGCGGTTCAGCAGGAGCTGCTGCAGCAGATTGGGCTGGCACCGGCGTAGTAGCAGCCTGTGCAGCGGCGTTCGGTTGAGCGTGGACCTGTGCCTGGAACATCTGGTGCGGCATCATGCCATAGAAATTTCCATACGGCGCACCAAAATGCGCCCCGTACACCTGTTGCTGATGCTGAACTCCAGGCGTAGAGTCTGCCTGACGCTGCTGCATCAGCAAGTACTGCAGATACTGGATCTGTGTGAGCACCATGGCCTGCTGTTGCATCAACACGCTCTGCCGATACAAATTCTGCTGCTGCTGCGACATCGCTGGCTGATGGAACGGGAACGGCGTGGTAGCTGAGGCTTGTGGCGTCTCGAACGTCGGTGTCTCCACTCTATTGTGGCTTGGTCTGGGCGAATCTGCGGCCTCCACAGCTTCCTGACGCTCCGATTCCAGTGTTTTTGTCTGTGGAATTTCTACACGGTTCTTGGGGGCTGTAGACGTCACCAGGAGGTGGAAAACCACGGGCTCTTCGCTGTCGTCGCCGTCCTTCCTATGACTGCTCTGCACTGGCGCCAGAATCTGCTCCAGAAGCTCGTGATCGCCGCATATTTTGCCTCGAATATGAGTTTCTGGCTCGAAGGCGTCGGCTGCTGCGGGAATTCCTCGTGGAGTCGCTGCTTGAGCTCCGCCACGCGCGTCTTCGCGTTCACGCTGAGCGCCAGCGTCTGCGACGGTGTAGACGTTCTTCACCACAAGGTTCACGAGCGTTAGCGCGGTAGAGGCTTCCATGGCCGAGAGAAGGAGACAAGTGAGCTGCTCGGGCCGGGATTGAAGCGGAATGACCGTCAAGCGGCGCCACGTGTAAGCGATACTGTGATTGGAGGAAAACACCAGCCAATGGAATAGAAGTAGGATATAATCGGAATTAAAAGGATAGGGTATGTGTGTCACTGACGCTGTCATTCCATTACAAGCCCCTCCCTCAGCTGGTCATGGCTGTCAAACAAACACGTTTGGATGAAGTTATTGATGACGAAGTTGGTGGTTGTGCTGTACGTTGCCAAATTTCTTTTGGCGACAACATTGGATCGAGTCGGACGCAGAGCGAGAGCGTCAATGCCTGGGATTTGCCTGTGCCTGAGCTGGGCCCGACGCCAAAGCGGCTAGATTGAAGTTTTTGAGCAGACGCAGGCACACATGGCTACACTCCGTCGCACTCTTCCGTAGTTCCCACTGACTGGCCCTTAGTATGGTCTATAGAAGCACTGAAAATTTTCGCTAAATTTTCCCCTGCGCTCGCGTGTTGGATCGGCCGACAGTCCTATGCAGGAAAAGCCGGAGAATGCTGAAAATGCCTCGATTAAGGCCTGGTAGAGAAAAGGCGATAGCATTGACACCTTTAGACGAGAGCTGTTCGCCAGCTGGTAGTGAAGGAAAGTTGGTAGCGGCCAACCAAGTTGCTGCAAGTGAGACGCTTGGTGTCCTTCGGCCGGTACCTACACTTGACTGAATTGAGAGCTAAAAATAGAACAGTTGGACACTCTTTATAAGGCTCTCCATCTCCTTTTAGAATATATTCGGCAAAATTCTTATAGAGGGATTTTGATGCCCAACAGCAATCTCAATGAGTTGCTTACATGTTGTTTGCATCTTTTATTCTGCCATGTCACGTTGAACCTACTGCATTTCACTGCAATGGTTGTCAATAATGCAGCTAGTCTCATTCGTTTGTGTGAACTGGTGCATTGACTTTCCTCCTTTATTAATACAATCCCCAAGGTGCAGAAGTTATCGTCATTGACAGACACAAAGATTCCAGCACCATCTCGCTGCCATCCGTTATGTTCACGCACATCGTCTTGGCATTGCTGTCGCTGCTCATTGCGCTGCAGTCGCGCTGCAGTGTTGCTGTGCTTGTGGCCGATGGTACCACGAAGTTGGTACATTCGTTCTAATTTCGATTTTAGAGCTTCTAAAACCTGAGGTTTTCCTTATAGAGGGGTAGCACGGTTAGGGCTCTGAAAATTTTTGACCAGACGCAGCCGGTCCATCGCAGTCGTAGGCTACGCCCCGCATAGACCCACTTCAGACTAGACACAGTGCGGAAGCCATCGATCAGGAAGCCGCCAGGGGTAATTAGACGCTACGCTACGCTAGCTTCCCCCAATCCACACCCACCCGATACAGAGCCAGCCACTAGGCGGGGATATGCCCCAGTTGCAGTGGCGTCGCTCTCGGCTCGTGATCTAAGGCAGGCTTAACGCAACAGGCCAATGCAGCGCGTGCTACAGAAGAAGAAGAAGAGCTCGTCCGATGGCAAGACGCTGCTGGAGAGAGGCGACCGCCGTCTCGCAGCCACAACCACCACCACCTCAGCCTCCGCCTCGTCCTCCACCGCTCTGGGGACGTCCCAAGTGTCCACGTCGTCGTCCACAGGCGCATCTTCCTCCAGACGCTTCCACCACCACATGCACAGCCAATCACAGTCACAGTCACAGTTACAGCCACAGCCTCAGCCTCCTAGTGGTGAAAGACCCCAGAGAGACCAAGTGGTGGTGGGACTCGCAGCCTCGGAGGACGGAGTGGAGGACTGGAGCAGCGACTTTGTGGCAGCAGAACCAGCGACCAACAGAGCGAGATGGAGACGAAAAGACAGTGTTGGCACCGATCTTTTACTGTCGGACACTTTATATAAACGACGCAGCAGCTCCAGCTCCAATGGCAACTCACAGGCTGCGGTTGGACGCAACGCGCCGTCTAGACTCAGCAATGAGATTGCAGGCTCCAGCAGCAACAGCGGATCAGGAAGACATAGTGGAGGTTTTGAAGAGGAGGACGAAACAAGAGCAATGTATACGTCCTATACGTCTGCGAAGGACATGCGTGTGGGACGACCACAGCAGGACACGACACCGCAGCCGGAGGACAGTGAGAGCGATGAAGACTGGGACGCAGAGTTTGGATTTGACGACCAGACAGACAACGGCCTGGGCTCGTCGGGCAGTATGGACCCGACCCGAAGACGTGCGGAGAACGGCAACTTTTTCTTGCCAAACTTGCATGAAGTACTGGACGGAGAGAGCTTGCCGGATGATGAAGAGATGGAGATGGACGCCGTGTCCCCCGTTGTGGACGGGATTGGACGACGCCCGCGACGAGCTTCAGAGGAGCCGCTGTTTCAGAGGAGACGCAGCGACTTCCACCAATCAGGCGCGAGTGCGGACGGCAGTTTGGACGGCATCCGAACGAGCTTTACGTCGGCATCGGCCTCGTCGTCAACGACGATTGAATACTCGCTAGTGGACAAGCTAAAGCTCTTGGAGGTGGCCAACTCGTCTGCGTATGCAGTTCGCATCGAGCGCTACCCCAAACCTTCAAGCTCTTTCAGCAACTTGGAACGAGACCGCACCAATTTCCCGAGCTTCACGGAGAACAAGTATGAGCGGTGGCTGGCTGATCTGGTGGTGCCAGACTGTGCCGTGGTATCTCATCATATGGAGTCGGAACGCAACCGCCTTCCACCGCCGAGACAGTTGAAGAATCAGCATTTCCACGCGCTCGTGTCGCTCCCGTTTGGCTGTGAGTTCGTGGACACGTTCTTTAAGCAGATCACGCACTACCGCTACTTCGGTGAGGACAAGGAGAACCGCGAGCTCGTGCGCATGTATTTCGAGAAAGTGTCAACGACTGGTATGACTGACGAGAATTGGGCCAGCAACTTGCCGCCGCACGAATTGGAATTTGTGGTGGGATGCAGTATGGAGATTTTGCAGGAAGCCGCGCGTCTGTACGGGCCCAAACCTGTGGTTCCGTTGGCCACGCATTTATCGCTGTCGATGCTGTCTACCTCATCATCAGCATCGTCGCAAGGCAACAAGACTACCATTTACTGGATCCAGCAGTTCCAGGACATTATGTTGCACTGCGCGGAGGCTTTCCCACAATACCAGAACGTTGTGGCCCTAATCGAGCTTCGTTATGTGTGCCACCATCTGGCCGGTTTTGCCAGTGGAGAGTATGAGTATCAATGGCAACTATGTAATCAGCTGCCTTCATTTTTGCCATTGGAGCCTCTGGCAGGAGACTCGGCTTCTCAGATCGTGAACGAAGTGCTACAATACTACGGAGCATTATTCCAGCACTTGAACACGAGCCCCGAGAGTCGCAGTAATAGATATATGGCACACAAGGGTCCCGTTGACGGTCGAAACCTGCAGACAGATGACACTAGGCAGTTTGGTCTGTCTTCAGATGTGATTTGTCTCCAGGCACTCATCATGTGCGATATCCAGAGCCTGTATGACAGCAAGAGTGCCCTGGCCGAGATCTCGCTTCCGGCTCTTGAAGAGCTTCTGGAGTTCGAGGATGACGAGGCAACTGTGGACCCAATTCTGGTGGGGCTGTTGCCTCATAACCGTGATAGCCGCAGCAGCTCGTCATCATCCAATCCGGACTTCCGCGACAGTGGTTATGAACGTGGTGATCCCTCGAAAGGACTCGGTGGATGGAGTGCTAGCGCCAAATTGTTTGAGCTTCTTAGGCCGTTGTCGCGTTCACGCACCTCGGCGCTGAGTTTTTCTATGAGCGCATGTCGGCCACGAAATTCCCTCTGGTGAAGGCCAAGTGTGCGTCAGTTCTGGCTGGTATGCATGTTTCTGGCACAGCTCAAGGTAATTTACGCGTGGCAGAATCGCTAGCATATGAAGCATTGCGCTTATTGGAGGCCTACTCAAAGAGCTCAGTGGCGAAACTGTCCAAGGTTCCATCACTGCGCAGTCGTGGCAAGATCGCGACGGTATCATATCTCAGCATATTTAACAACGATGGTCTCCTCTCAGACTTGGGCCGTGAGGCGCTCGAGAATCTGGGCAACATTTTGATCAAGAACAACAAATACCGATACGGCATCCTGTGCCTGGAAGCGGCTGGCGCTCTCTTCAGTTTTCTGAACCAAGGGTGCGAATATGAAAAGTTGGATCGCCTATTGTGCAAACTAACTCTAGAAGCCGATGACGTGCACCGAGCGCTGCCGCTACACGAGAAGGTGACGTGCGCAGCTCAGCAACAAGGTAATATCACAGTGTACGTGTACTTGACGCAGGAGATGACCAAGCTTTGGATTCGTGAGGGAAACTTTACCCGCGCTGAGGAGTACTTAGCGACAGCGTGCCACTTCCTTCGAGACCACACAAACCTGCTTCCTCCGCATTTCCTTTCGGCAGTAATTAATGGCAGCTACTCGAGCAGTGAGGCACCATCCAGCCGTAGTGGCACAATGATGACGGCTACCTCGAGTTCGGTATCGTCGTCACTTTCGGGCTCGTTTCATCTCTCGTCGCGTAGCACTGGAAATGCAAGCGAGGTGGACACATGGCTGAATCATGATATTAACCTGCATCTACTGGTTCGTGACGTGTACCGCTCGAGTGGTCGGTGCTTGGAAGGGATGCGTGTTCTTGAGCATCTCTTGAACTACAGCACGCGGTTGCCCCGTGGAAAGCGTACTCAATTACGTATGCTTCTCGCAGAAGATGCACTGAAAATGCGCATGTTCGACACGTGTCGTCACATGTTTTCGTTGATGGAGAGGGAGGCAACAGCATTTTGCGATCGTCTGCAGGAAAACATCAAGGGTTTCAGTGGACCAGGTAGCAGCAGTGGTACCGGACCAGGAACAAGTAGCAGTGGTGGTGGCAGGAGTCTCGGTGGTATGGGTAGTGAAGCACGTTACTGCTTCGACATGTCGTTCTCTCTGCGGTATATTACATGCCGAGTCAAGATGTATCTCAAGCTGGGCGACTATTGCAACGCCTTTGTTTGGTTGTCCCTGGCGCACGTGAAAACAATCGTGACAACTTGCGGAAACAGGCAGAGCTGTATGTTCTTGATGGTAAAGTGCTTCGAGCCTACTGTCGTGAACAACAGGAGCGCGAGTGGGAGCGCCGCCGCGATGGTGAAGAGAGTATTCGACGAGGACGCTCTACTTTTGTTGGTAGTGTGGTATCGCCGGCGCAGGTAGAAGACATGCTCAAGCCGTTGGGTGTCTCTTTGTACGGCCTAAATAAGGAGGAGAAGCAGCGTCTGCATGACCGCATGGTTCTCTTTGCCACGTGTGTTCGAGATGTGGACAAAGCTGAGGAACAGGCGCTGAACTCGTTTTGGTCAGCTTTCGACTTATATCGCTTGTTGGACGACAGTCTGCATCAACTGAAGGTGCTGCTGGAGATCATCTCGTTTATGCTGGCACCGATCCAACGGTCATTCTTCGCACTCGGTAGCAATATGGATGATGAAATGCTCAAGTCACATTTGCACCGTCGGAGTTCTGGTAAAGGAGATTCGGCACTTGACGTGAATGACCCATCAGTAATGCTTGGTGGTGATGATACGATTGAGAAGACCCGAAAGACCTTACTAGAAGTCCAGAAGCTTCTACGCCCCGCATTGAACATGGCGGAACAGGTCGCAAATCCTGCAAGCTTCTTGCAGACGTTAATCTTCTGTAGCGAAGTGTGGGTGTGGCTCGAACGCATTGCATCATACAAAAGTGAGAAACATCTGAAGGAAGCGACGGCCTTCTGGGAAGAGGCTGTACGTGTCATGAAAGGCGTGTTCTTCCGGCGCGTTGCTTTCCATGATGTTGCTGACGCAAGTACACTGAACTCATCGATTGGTTTCGGGAACGACTTTGTCATGCCGTTTGCGCGTGGTGGCAACAGAGGGCGCTTTTGTGTGGTGCCGATCCTGAACTTTAGTGAAGGGTTTATTGTGAAGCTTGAAACCATGACACTGCAATTGATTTTGACTGCCTGCCAGCTACAGCAGTTTGAGCGCGTGCCAGAATACGTCGAAGAGACTCTGCTCACGCATCTCGACGAGCTGTTGAGTGCACGCATGTGCCTAAGCAGTATTGTGCACCAACTGCGAACGTTTCGAGCATTGCAAAGATCGCACAAACGATTACCCCCGAGCGGTTCGACAGCAAACCTGGCCGCGGCAGCTGCAGCTGTTCCATCAGGGTCAAGTGTGTCTGTCTCCAGTGTTGGGAGCGGCAACTCAAGGTCGTCGTCTTTCTCTGCAGTAATTCCTGTACCATCACCCCAGATGAGCGGAAGTGGAAAACAAGTCGCCACAGCATCACCTAGCGGAGGTGTTGCAGGTGGAAAACGTGTTGGTCACAAGAAGAATCAGTCAATGTCGTCCATATCAGAGTTGCTGGCTTCAAACGCACCGCCACCTTCGCCGTATCCGGATGGAGCCCCGCCGTATGTAGCAGGTGGGACCGGAGCTGGTACGGGTTTGAAGAGTTCGGCAACACCTCGAACGGGCTTGGCGTCCTTAAGCGAGCGGCCTAACGCTCCACCTCCATCTACAGCTACAGGAAAGTCAGGGGCTACTCCTCATAGTAGTCATGTCGTGAAGAAGTCTGGTGAACGGAAGACGCGTAGGTATACGCGTGAGCGGTCGCGCTCTGCTCCTCAGCCTGCAGTACCGAACTATCCTTCCCCATCAGTGGACACTTCATTATTGGGGACTGGTGAAGGCGGTCATCAGGAGGGGGAAGCATGCCTGTTCTTGCTGATAGCAAGGAAGGAGGTACTATGAAGCGGACGTCGTCTGTGAAGTTCATCGATCTAGGAGACTTACGTTCGCTGCCACCGGGAGACGACTTTGTATTGGGCAGAGAAAATGGTTTCGGTCACGACGAAGGCAGTAGTTCGAACGGTGCTATCGGATTATGCGATTTTGATGAAGTGCAATCCGAGAAGCTCTGGTGGATCTTCAACCTTTGGCGCGATGCAAAGACCAAGTACGTTGATGGGAAAATCGAGACGTCTGAATTCCGGTCGCGCAACTTACGCTACCTGCGGACGCTACTGGATGCTTTTGACCCTCAGCAAATCGCGGTGCTTTATTATGGTGGACTTGAGAATGCTTCAACAGACTCGGTGGTAACACCAGGTGGAAGCCGGGTGGCGCCTATTGTAAATACGGGAAACCCGAACGGGATGTTGGATTTCGACGTGGCTCGTATGAATTCTCATGCGCTGATCCAGGACCGACAGCTTGTGCTATCAATCGGCTACGACTATGCTTCAGAGACTCGAAGGCAATTTGGGACAACCCCAAAGCTTCAGTTCAAGGTATTTAGCGTGCGTGAAGGTGACACTAAGTTGTGGCGGCAGGAGATTCCACGGCCAGATTGGTATCTGTCTGAGTATGACACCTTGAGGCAGAGGAGGCTTCCGTTGGAGCCGGCGTTCTTCGTACGATGCGACTTCTTGGTGGGAAGCTGCTAGTAAAACTGTTGGGAGTATTGCTTCTAGAGAACTCGGTGGTGGTGGTGGGAAATTCGTATCCACAGATCCAAGAGGTGACAGCTAGTCTGCTGAAGCTGTTGGAGCCCTTTAAGTGGCAACATACTTTTCTGCCTTTCGTACCGGTGACGTCCTGGCGGTTCCTCCATGATGCTGCATTTCAGCACGCTCAAGCGGAGCTAGCGGCTCGACCGAAGAGTCGCCGGTCATTCTCCAGGCTATCACATGATTGGCGTTGGGGCAGTGGAAGCGGAAGCGCCACTGGTGGCTCGCTCTCTTCATCAAGAGGCAGCAATGATAGCCTTAATGGGAGTGGTTACAGCGCCTCTGGGTCTGCGGCCGCATCCAACACAGTAACTTCAGTCGGTGATGTGGAAGAGGAGCCCCTGTTCCTGTTAGGCACAACAACTGACACGTGGCAGAGCTGTGTGGCTTTCTCCAAGTCATGCGGTCAAGATCCCCGCCTGCTTTCGTCATGCGTTGTTGTAGTTGATCTGGATGATGTAGACGCTCTTGCCAGCGATAAGATGCTCCGCAACGCAGTGCCGCTACCTAAGAAGTGGCGCAGGCAGTTCCTAGAGCGCATCGAGAAGGTGGCGAGGCAGCGCCACAAAATGCGCGCGAAGACGACTCGCAGACACTCGGGGCTGCAACTTGCTTCGAGTCGTGGGCCAACGACGCCTGCTTCAGCCTCGGGTATGACGAGTCAGTCGATGCGATCACCTGCGGGTATGATTAATCAATCGATGCGGTCGCCTGCAGGCGCTTACCCTCAGGCAGACCTCACACTACGCAGCTACGATGACGCCTTGAGTACGAGTCGATCTGGATCCAGCTGGATGGTGACTCCTGCTTCTACTAGCGGCGTGTCGGACTCGGATGCTGGCAATTACCAGTTGATGCAGTCTGGTGGAGTTCAGTTATCGTCGGACCCGAATGGACTGGACGAGCGGCAATTTTATGATTCTGAGTGTGCAGCAGCGTTTGTAAGCGGCCTTCGCGAGTTTTATGACAAGCTGTTGGGGCTGTGCGCCGAGCGCAAAACGAAAGGCAAGAAGAAGAAGAGCCCCAGCAGCGGCCACTGAAGCGACAGGAAATCAAATCGTGGTTCTCGTCGTCGCACGACTTCGACGCATTCGTGGATAACTTCCAGAGCACGGAGATGCTTGACGCTTTTGAGAAAGAAAAGGCGGCATCCCAGGCTGAAGCTCAAGCCCAAGCGAGAGCTCTGCACCTCATGGAACGCCAGTCCAGCGAGCACGAAGTCAGCTCCACCAGCAGCGGGCGTAGTACACGCTTCGCTTTGTCCAATACCCCGAAGTCCCTGAAGAATTCATTCTCATCGCAGCAGCTCAAGAGCTTCGGCAGTTTTAGCAGCTTAACGGCCAGCAATCGCAGCTCCGGTGGTCAAGAGCGACGGCGGTGAGAGCGAGATACAGACCAATAGGTTTTATGTTGCTGCATCCTTTGTAAGGAGCTAAACTATTATTTATGCGCAAGCGCAGCGAATGTCAATGACGAGTTGTTGTGTTCCTTTTCACGTGCTTGCTGTTGAGCCTGCTTGGTTTTGGCGTGCAGTTGCTGGTCAATTCGGTACGCCATCGAGGCTTTGCCCGATCGGATGGCCCATTGCAGTGGTGTCTTCTTTGCCTTGGCATCAACATATTCACTCAGATTGTCATGGTCTCGGGATGCACTCGCTTACGAAGCACACTCACCTTGTCGGGAAGGTTCCAGTTAGCTCCGTGTTTCAGTAGCAGCCAGATAATCTCCTCCGCACCAACCTTGCAAGCTAAGTGAAGAGGTGAATACCAGCCCTGTCAGATAGGAACACAATGTTGTCAATTCTATCAGGTAGACTGGAGCAGGTATCAAAAGTACCGAGAGTATCTCACCCAGGTGCTTCGCTGATTGACGTCAGCACCATTATCGAGCAGCAACTGAACGATCTCGGCGTCACCCAAGGAGACAGCTCGATGGAGACCCGTCACGCCGGACTAGACGCCAGGAACGGTTTTTCAGTGACATATTCGCTTGCAAAGAGCAAGCAGATAAAGAGAATGACGATGTACCCATCGCTGCTGTCGGATAAGTGTTGGGTTGACTTTCAATGCCTCGCGAAGCTGTTCCACGTCTCGCTGCTTGATGAGCAGACACAAATCTGGTGACGACGTCTGCATGGACGAAAAAGGCTGTAACGCCGCCGCACTTTGTGTCGAAAACAAATAGCTATCTTCATTGATAATTCACTTGTGGATATACAAACGTTGATGAGACTGTCGATCAATCCTAGGCATCGTCAGCTCGTGTATTCACCGCATCTGTCACGTACACGCCACAAAGAACAACCCGACAAGCAGCCCGAGAAGATCTTTTCACGTTCGAGATGACGACTTGTGCAGTACCAGCCGTGAAGTGGTCGGACATAGCAAACGTGCTTTAGATGCTGCAACATGAACTTCTTGAAAGATTGATACATCTCTGAAAAGTGCGCTTGCACACCGGCCCAAATCCATATTTTCTAACGAGAGGCGAGCTTTTCAAATGACCTTCGCAGTATTGGCATGTAGTTGTGCCGCCACCTTTATCCCTCCCCAGAGCTTTGCGTGGCAGTTATATGTCGAACACTGTTATTAAGCGCTTCGACAAGCGAGAACTCTACTGACTGCGTTACAATACTATGAAATCTCCGATGACCTCGAAAATCTTGGAGTGTCTGGAAGCAGTGAAGCCGAATTCCTTCGTATACCAAACACATAGCCTCCAGCAGATGCGAGCACGCATCAAACATCTTTGGGGGCAACAATTCTGCTGGTTTCATGTGCTCCAAGCCCTGATTACAAGCTCAAGTAGTATTTACACCACCCAAGCGCGGTCCGGTATTAACTGGTGCCAATCTCCAATACACTTCTCTCCAAAATGCACGTTATGTTGATTGTAGAAATACACCAGCGCTTTTGTAGCGATACTGTCGCAGGCTTCTTGGTCGATCATTCGAGAACAACTGAGCAGAAGATTGTTTGTGTCTCGCGAAGCCAGCAACGACGAAAGCTGCGAATGGATCAACGTGGCTACGTCAACGAACCCAGTCGTCGTCTTGACTGCATTTTGTTTGGTCCGTTTCTCTACGTCGGAAGATACCTCCATCTTGGCCGATCGCCACCGCTTTCCACTACACGGCACCAGACTTTGCTGTTACATGTGTATAGATTTATGAATTCCTCTAAGCGCTCCATTCGTACATGCATAAAGAATTTGAGAGAGGAGTAGGAAAACGCATCAACAGGAGGAGTGTTATTCGTGAATAAAAGTTTGCTTTCAGGCATCTTGACTCCTTCGTACCGTGTGACTAGCGTCCCAGAGGTGATAAGGTATTCAATCTCACCCAAAGTTGTAGAGAAGCTCCTACCGATCGTCATGGCATTTTCACACCGACCGTCCTTTAGTGCCCATGAGCTAATAGGTTGCCGATCAATTCCCATGGGATTGCGATATCCGTCACGTACACTCCACAGATCACACCAGCCGGCGTGAACCCGGCGATAAGGTCCACAGGATCGTCGCCACGAAAGAGTTCATCACTCTCTTCATTCCATCCAACAGGAGGACGGACATAGCACACATGCTTCAGGTGCTGTAGCATGAACTTCTTCAACGGTTGATAAGTTTTCAAACAGCAACCTTTCACCATCTGATCTAGATCGTACACACCCTCTGTCCGAGCGAAGTGCGAGTTGTCCATATTGCCGTCACAATACTGACATGAAGTCGTGCCACTCTCCTGATCCACCTCGATCCCTCTTCAGTGTGCCTCCACCACATTATTCGGTTTGCCTCCTGTATTTCCCGAGTCGAAAAAGTTCGTCCCATTCCCAGCTTCAGTCTCCATCAGCCGCTTCAACTGGTCCACATTATCCGTGTCAATAGAGCTCACTTCACTACGCTCTTTCTCAATGGCCTCAACCAGTGAATACACGACTGGTTGTATCGTAATATACTTAATATTCTCGGGTCCATGAAACACCTGCAGCACCTTGAAGCAATGGGGCGTCACACCTTCAAAGAGCAGACACATGGCCTGCAACAAGTGCATTCGTGCGTCAAGAGTCTTTGGTAGGTCATCCGGCACGATCTCTTCGCTTCTTTCGTCGTCCCAATTGCACGCACACCGACCTCGTGCTGCCTGAATGCAGTTGGGGTTCAATTGGTGTCTGTCTCCGTGACATTTATTCCCAAAGTGCACAGTTTTGTTTGTAGAAGAACAGAAGAACTGAAGAACAGAAGAGCTTTCGTAGCGATATCTTCGCTAATATCTCGATCCAGGAACTGGGAACAGCACAGTAGGAGGTTGTATACGTCCTCTGGTTTCAGCAACCTCGACAATTGCAGATGGACCAACGTAACCACATCTCCCAATGTCGTTAAACACGTTTGCTGCTTCTTAGTCGACATAATACCCTGAAAAAGTATCTTTTCTTAATGTAGCCATGCCACAATTATCAACCCTCGCTTTAATGACGACATTCGCTACATAAACGCGACATATATCTGTGGTCCACACAGCTCAACCGGTCATTCATTATCGTCCGCAGGGGATTCAAGTCAAAATGATGTTGCGTGTGGGGTGTCGCTCCTCGCTCCGTGGGCTATCCTCTCGGCGCCTCTCTTCTCTCGCTGCTTCCCAGGCGATTGCCAAGGAAACAGCAATTGACGACGAGAAATGGATCCGTCTCATGCAGCAAACCAGTCGCTTCGAATCGTCCGTCCTCCTGCCCCTGAACGAGAAACTGCTGGGGCCTTTAGACCGTAAACACCGCGAGGAGAAGCTCCGTCGCTGCCTTTTGTGTTCTTATTGGGAAACCATTCCTCTGGCAAGTCCTCATTCATCAACTACCTTTTGCAGAGACGTTCAGTCCACTGGAGTCGCTCCTACGGACGACGGATTCACCATCATCGCTCCAGGACGGGAGGATCTGGATCAGGACGGTCCTGCATTGGTGGGAGACCCAGATTTAGGATTTTCAGGTCTGCGAGGCTATGGTCCTGCTCTGATCCAACGCACGCAGCTCAAGGTCCGCAAGGGGATTCAGGCTAACTACATGCTGGTGGACAGTCCAGGCATGATCGACTCGCCCAGAAGTCTATCCCATCCGTCCTATGGCGGGAACAACTTATCGAAACAGGGGAACAGCTTTAAAGGACAAGATTCGGACCGCGGGTACGAGTTCCCAGAAGTCGTGAGGTGGTATGCGGAACGTGCAGATGTGATTTTGCTCTTCTTTGATCCGGACAAACCGGGTACGACTGGAGAGACGCTGTCCATCTTGACGAGATCTCTGGTCGGAATGGACCACAAACTACATCTCGTGCTGAACAAAGTAGACCAATTCCGCAAGATTCATGACTTTGCACGAGCGTACGGCTCTCTCTGCTGGAATTTGAGTAAAGTCATCCCGCTCAAGGACTTGCCGAGGATTTACACAATGTGCATCCCGACCAAGGACATCCAGGTGCAGACGGCGGAAGGTCTCGGTGCATCGATGAAGGATTTGGACGCTATGCGAGATGAGGTGGTGAGCGAGGTGCAGCGCGCGCCTGAACGCCGAGTGGACAACCTCATCACCAACTTGTACGACTCATCACGGCTGCTAAAGATGCACGCCGAGATTTTTGAGGACCTGCGTGCTCGTTATGCCAGCGAGAAGTGGCGACGTTCGGCGCTAGTGGCTGCTACCTTTGTGGGCGGAAACGCTCTGGCAGCTTCGGCATTGTATAGCGGCGTCCCGATTGAAGCAGCGGCAGGATTGTCCGTTGCCACAGCGTTAGCCTCTGCTGGTGTCGTGTGGCACAACTCGACTGTGCTGACTCAGCTCGAACGCGATCTGCTGCTTGAAGAATCCCTGGGTGAGCTGTTCCGTCGTCGGTACGGCCGGCAGTTGGCGGAGGGAGACGAGTACGTGCTGTCCCTTTGGAAACGTGTGCTGCCGACGCTGCAGGTAGCTGTGCACACTCTAGGGTTCAACAAGCTGCCCAAGTTGAAGAGCTCTGAGATTGCGGCGCTAGAAAACATCGTGAATAACGAAATCCCGGAGCTGCGCCGACAGTGTGCTCCTACGGACAGCAGTTTAGCCCACCAGGTTGCTAAGATGTTCCGCAACTAAACGAGAGATGACGAATGAAGTGTTCAACACAACACATTATACCGACCCAGGTAACAAAGCTGCCTGTGGTTTTTCCTTTGTTTATCTGTCTATCGAATGAATGGTCAAATGAGTTCTAGAGTTAGTCGTCACCGAAGGTGATCTTCTTGCCACTGAAGGCGTGCATGCTGATCTTCTCCTTCTCTTTCATCTTCTGCTTCGCCAGCCACGACGGGTGAGACGCTTCCACCGGAGCAGCAGCTGCTGGGGCAGCACGTTGCTGCGTCGGCAGTACCGTCTTCGAAGCTGACTTCGAGCTACTACTACGTGCAGGCTTCTTGTCACCCTGTTTGCTACCGGACTTGGCCTTAGGTTTGGCCTTCTTAGGACGCTCCGACGGGCCGTACTTGCTCGCCGACACCGAGGGGTCCTGATATGAGCGGAAAATACCGTTAGAGCGGTCTTCTTTGCGCTTCAGCGATTCTTCACGACGGATAGCCTTCTGACGTCGCGCCATTTGTCCCGGTCGATTCTTCTTTTCTTCTTTTCACCCAGGAACTCGGCGATGTCGTCATCAGCTCCGGCCATGGCGCCGTAGCTGTCCATGCCCATATCTATGTCATCATCCATTCCGCCACGACCTGACAAAGACCCGAGGAACAGTGAGGTCGGCGCAACTCCACTTCGTCCTGTTCCGCCCACTAGTTCCTCATGGTGACCACGCTTCAGCGCACGCTTCTCCTGTGCACGCCGCTTCTTCTCCGCCTCTCGCTCTTCCTTCTTCACCAGCATCTGAATGGCATCCAGCAACGGCACAATCTGTTTGTGCGCAAACAATCGGTCCATCAGCCTCTCCACCAGCTCGTCCTGCTTCTTCTGCTCTGCGGTCTCTTTCACAGCCTCATGGTCCTCCTCGTCTTGCTTCACAACCCCCTCGTGCTGTTCGCCCTGCTTCACAGCCTCCTCGTCTTGCTTCTCGTCCTGTTCCTTACCCTGCTCTCCTTCATCTTCTGTACTGCCCTCGTCTTGGGATTCCTGTCCCCACTGCTCCTCGTCCTGTTCGTCATCCTGTTTGTCCTGCTCCTGCACTATAGGCTTGTCCAGCCCAGTTTGAAGCCTGGCTCTCTTCACGAGCTCCTGCAGGTCTAGCGTCTTCAAAGCTGCGTGTTCCCTCTCCAATTTCTCGATACTGAGACGCAGTTTAAGCTCCCGTGTCTCTCTTTAGCCTCGTTCACAGGCTCCTCCAATTGGGACCGCAGTTGCTTGAGCTGTTGCACCACCTTGCGGATTAAAAATCCACGAACCTTCTTGGCCTCTCGCTGCAGCAGAGAGCAGCTCTTGTGCACCAGTTTATCATGCGCCGAGAAGGCCTCGCCACGCTTCCGCTTGACGGTCATATCGTCTTGCTTTCAACTTGAGATTTGTATGGGCTTGATGGCCAACCGACCAAATGGCTATCATGTAGTCAATGTTAAATTAGTCGACTTCCTGGTAAAATGATGCCAAAAGACCACAAATTGCCTAAAATACTAAAATACTGAATGCGAGGAATTAGGAAGGGTATTAAAGGGTCTAATTATTTCAGGTCTGATTCAGGACACCGCCCTGCGACCGTCCTAAAATCGCATTGACATGGGGATCGAGATGGACCTGGTGATTGGCACTACAACCTGCCACTTGTGTGAAAACTACACTGAGAGTTCGCTGTATGTGGCGATAGAAGGCTACAATGATGCAAGTTCTCTGCTTGGAGGTTTACAGACCGATTAAGCTGCTCATGCTGCAGAATTTCAAGCATGCCAGCTATGTGCGACCTCCTAGTGGATGGAACGACGAGGCTTATCGCCTTGATCGAGGAGAAAATATTGTCGACCTCATCGCTGGCTTTACTCTGCGTGACGGACCCAAACACTCAATGATCAACTGCTGAACCAAGGAGTGCTGGACGATGCTGCGGAGACCACATATAGACCCGGTGTTTCGTCCTCTTTTTTAGAGCGCGTGCATGGTAAAAATGGCTTCTGTCGAGGATCGTGCTGTTTTGGTGCACACAATTGACCCCAACACGGTTTTCTTTTCATTAATAACAAGGTGGCGATGAATGTCACGACACCACCGAGGCAGCGTCGATCGAGGGTCACTCGCTTGGCTGGGAAAGACATTGCCGGCGTCACGAAAATCGTGGCACAAAGTGACCTCGAGCAGATCAAGGTTCGAACCCAGTCTTCTGAATTTGTTTTGTGCTGTTTTTTCAGCTCTCTCTGACCTGTTGATGTCGTTGTTGTGATTAGAAACGAGCGGTGATCCTTACGGATGAAGCAGCTACGCAGTTGAAACAAGAACATGACGTTCAGCAGGCATATTCGCGTCACGAGTCTCATGAACGCAAGCGCCGGATGATGGAGAAGGAAATCGAAGTGCGTGCACGGCGAGAACAGTCGGCCATGGAGATGGAGCTTGAAGCCGACCGCAAAGCGCTCCTGACAGACGATGAAGTGCTACGCCATCGGCACCTGGAATCGCTGCGCAAGATTAACTCGTTGGCGATGCAGGCCAAGGGTTACCAGCTTTGTGACTCGCTCAAGGAGCGTCAGAAGGAGCGAGAGGTGATAGAATCCCGGTACAATAACATCCACGACAGCATCATGGAGCGTGATCGTCGTCGTGACATTCAGAAGCGCAAGGACGATGAGGCAGAAGCACATGTCAAGCGTTTGGAAGCACGGCAGGTCCTAGAGGAACAAATTGCTGAGCGGCACAAAAGGCCATATGGGAGGAAGAAACCAAGGCCATAGAGGCAGAAAAATTCTCAAGACGTACAAGCAGTACGAAGTGGAGGAACAGAAAAAACTGGAACAGCAGCATGAGCATGCGAAACAAACCATGCGCCAAGTAGCGCAGACCAACGACCATATTCGAAAGATGAAGGAGGAAATGGTGATACGTGAGAAGCACGAGGAAATGGTAGCAGCTGCCTATCTGCGTAAGAAAGCGTTAGAGGAGGAGGCGAAATTGCAGGAAGAGGATCGCATTCGGAAGTCAAAGGAGCTGCGTACCGCAAAGCTGCGAGCGCAACAGGAGAAGGCGCAAGATAAACAAGCGATCCAAGACGCGTTCCGCGCCAAGAAAGCATCTGAAGAGGCTGAGATGAATGCTCGGCTCAAGGAACGGCTCGACAGGGAGAAAAAAAGGCTATGATGCAGTCTATTTTGCAGGACCGCAAGCACCAGGAAAGCTTCCATGCCGAGCAAGCGAACCGACTACGGGAACTGGATGCGAATATGGATCGCATCGGGCAGGAACAGGTTGAGCGTGTGTACCAGCACCACAAGGCACTGGATGTCGCTGCGAGAAAACGTGATTTCATGCACGGCGAGCAAATCAAACAGCAAATCGAGTCCAACGAGCAGAGGCGAATGAAGGCCAAGATGTTCGAGCAGAATGATGCCAAGTTCCTCAAGAAGAAGGCGCTGAAGGAGAGCATTCTAGCTGAGAAGGTGAGGCAAAACACACTACACAAGCTGGAGAAGCAGGGTGTACCAGAGGAGTATCTTCGTGAGCTCAGTCGCATGACTATAAACGAATCGAACGCATGAATGGAAAGAACGACAGGAGCAGAGTCACAGAGCGCATTAACTAGTGATATCATTACAACAAAGACATCAACCAACCGCAAAGAGGGTTGTTGTTGCATGCGGCAATTAGAGGTCCTCATAGCTACCATAGATTCCTAGTTACACTGCGTTGAAGGAGTGGCAGCATTTTGACAGTCGACATTCCCGACCAAGAGCTACTATCGTAGCACTCCCTGTCACGACTTTAGCGAGAAACATCATCCGCATGCGCGTGGACCAGATAGCTTTACCTTGGCAGTGCCCTGTCGAATCTACTTAACCAACCTGCTGAATACTGCTGCTGATGCTACAGGTACAGGTGCTACAGCTCCGTTACTGGCATCAGCAACCCGTAGCTCGCTGCGCGGGAATTCGATGGTGATGTCAATTGGTGATCAGGGAGGCAACAGATGACCACAGCCCCATCTCAATTGAATCCCTACCGGAGAGCAATGGCCGCTTTGATGCTTGTTAAAACCACAGAGCTACTGGCTAATCTCCTCCACATTGATCTCCATCAGCTGAATAATGTGGACTCTGCCACATCTCAGGATCACAAGGGTGTGGGCAATTACTGCATGTAGCAAACAGGTGATGGCTACATCAACCGAGATAGCCACGGACCTCCAGAACGAAAGGAGATGATCAAGATGGTGACCCAAGCTGCTCCCCCACGACCTGACAATAGCTTTTATTGCCTGATCTCAAAGAGTGTGTAAAACTTGCATGGACGTTCGACATGTCCGTTCTTGGCCAAGTGCCTATGATTTCTCTACCCGGCGCATAAAGGGAATTGCTCGAGGTTGCATTGCTAACATTGGCTTTCTCGCAATTACTTATTTGAATGAGCGAAGATTCTCCCGGACACCGTGCGCAAGAATAGACTAAGATTCGCTATCTGGCCAGCATCTCTCTGCAAGCCAACGATCAGGCTGCATCAAGTTGCCCTGATTGTTGGACCACGGGCAGAGACAATGACGAGTGCAACAAGTTGCCAACGACGGGCATGTTACCATCTTTGACCACCCCCTGTCATGCGAGTCGTTGTATTGATGGCTGTTTAATGCGAGGTTCATGATGAATTCCGGAGGTGTCTCCGATTCGTTCATTCCTCAATCGACCAACTCAAGACCAAGACTTCAATGAACGTACTCTTAATCGGATTTCTCGCTTTCTTTACGAGTGCTGTAAGGGCGGCCGTTCTGGTGGACGACAGTATCTGTGTTTGGAGCTGGTCGGTGTCTTCACTCGGGTGTCAACCTTCGACGCTTTGCGCGTACAGCTACCATGTCGGAGACCTCATGCTCAGTCAGTCGTGCCGTGTCAAGGACGGAGTCAACCTCTACCCGCAGCAGATTCACTTGGCTTTCGCTGGAACGACAGCCGGGACGGGCATGACGGTGTCCTGGGCAACGTTCGAGGAGGTGAATGACAGCGCAGTGTGGGTGGGCAGTTCGGAGGACACGTTAAAGCTAGTCAATGCATCGGTCACTAGCGTGAGCTATTACTGTGATGGCCCCTACCGTCTCACCCACCACCACGCGACGATCCCCGGTCTCACACCTCGCACCAAATACTTCTACAAAGTCGGAAGCAAGGCCAAGACATAATACCAGAGCGACATCTCTTCTTTCATGACAGCACGCCCACCAACGGACAACAGCACTTTCAACGTCGTCATCTATGGCGATCTCGGTAATGGTAAGAATTCGATCGACACGATCGCGCAGATGAACAAGCTAACGTCGAACGATGTTGATCTCATCTACCACCTCGGTGACATATCGTACGCCGATGACGACTATCTGGCGATCTCGCAGGCCACCGGGTTCTTCTACGAGGAGGTCTACAACAAGTGGATGAATTCGTTAGCCCCGGTCATGAGTGTGATCCCCTACATGGTGCTGGTCGGTAACCATGAAGCAGAATGTCACTCACCTGTATGCCAACTCTCGCACACCAAGAAGGACATGTTAAGCAACTACACTGCATACAATGCTCGCTTCAAGATGCCGTACAAGGAGAGTGGCGGCGCTTTGAATATGTGGCATTCGTTCGACCATGGTCCCATTCATTTTACTTCGCTGTCGTCGGAGACCGATTACCCGAACGCACCGACGAACGCATACACACTGACAAATAAGAACGGCGGATTCGGCAACCAGTTGAGCTGGGTGGAGTCTGAACTAGCAAGGGCGGACGCCAACCGCGAAAACGTGCCCTGGATCATCGTTGGTATGCACCGGCCGCTCTATGATGTGGCCGGGTGCGATGACAATGGGGTACCAACGGACCAGAACGCCTACGTGCAATCAGCTTTCGAGGCTCTCTTCATCAAGTACAAGGTTGATGTGGTGCTCACTGGCCACAAGCACTACTACGAACGGCAACTCCCCATTGCGAACAGTGCGGCGGTATTGGGCGGCGTGTCGGACGACTACAAGATCTACGACAACCCGCAAGCTCCGGTGTATATTTTGACGGGTGCTACAGGCAACGTTGAAGTCTTGACGGATGCCCCGACGGGAACTTCGCCATGGAATGCTGCAGTGGACTACGAGCACTACGGCTATTCGACACTGGAAGCAAATCGCACGACACTGCTGTGGAAGTTCATCTTAAGTACCGACCAGTCCGTGCAAGACGAGTTCGTCATGTACAAGACGAGCTAAATTCACTCGATTTGTTACACATCAGCGTGTAGTCTGCAGCAACGTGCTATTAGAGCGGCAACAATGAGTTTGCAAGTAGTTCCCATGCCTGCGTTTGGCGTTGCTTGTATAATACAAGTTGTATTGCCCCAAGTGTTCTCGTTGTCGGCCCAAGCCTTCGTTTTGAAGCTTTGCAGCAGGTTTACGTGTGTAAAAAGTAGTGCACAGTGACCAGTGGATTTGCTGGTCGGAATGCCCGTCTCTCTGCTCCTGGGATGGGATACACCGTCGCTTATTGAGATCCTGATGGCTAACTACCCTAGACATCTGCGTTCTTAGTTACACTACCTGTCTGCACCATCGGTATGAACGCCTTCGCGCTGAAGTTGCTGGCGGCTGTCGCTGGAATCGCCGCAGCCAACGTCATCGTGGACGACGCCACGTGCGTCCGGAATAAAGAGCTAGACGTCTGTCAGCCCGAAAGTTTGTGCGAGTACGATTACAATCTCGGCGATCTCACATTCAACCAGTCATGCCGAGTCAAAGAAGGCGTGAACTTCTACCCGCAACAAATCCACCTGGCATTCGCCGGCAAGAAGACCGGCACGGGGATGACGGTATCGTGGGCGACGTACGAGGAGGTGAGAGACAGCTCGGTGTGGCTGGGTGAGTCCGAAGATATGCTGGAACTGGTCGACACGCCGGTCTCCAGTGTGAGCTACTACCACGACAAGGCGTACAACCTCTTCCACCACCACCTGACGCTCTCTGACTTGACACCTCGCACCAAGTATTTCTACAAGGTGGGTAGTCGAGGTGATAAGAAGTACACGAGCGACGTGTACTCGTTCATGACGGCGCGGCCAGCCACGGACGACAGCACCTTCCATGTTATCGTCTACGGTGACCTCGGTGATGGCGAGAATTCGGTCAATACGATCGCGCATCTGAACAAGTTGACGTCCAGCGACGTGGATCTCATCTACCACCTCGGTGATATATCGTATGCCGACGACGACTTTTGGGTGTGGCCCCAAAACACCGGCTTCTTCTACGAGGAAGTGTACAACAAGTGGATGAACTCGCTAATGCCTGTGATGAGCAGCATCCCTTACATGGTGTTGGTGGGCAATCACGAAGCTGAGTGTCACTCGCCAGCGTGCATTGTTTCGCAAAAAAAAGCAAGCTCTGGGCAATTACAAGGCATACAACACTCGGTTCAAGATGCCGTATAAGGAGAGTGGCGGCACTTTGAATATGTGGCATTCGTTCGATCACGGTCCCATTCATTTTACTTCGCTGTCGTCGGAGACCGATTACCCTGGCGCCCCGACGAATCAGTACTTGCTGTCAGTCAAGAATGGCGGCTTTGGCGACCAGTTGAGTTGGATTGAGACCGACCTCAAAAAGGCAAATGCTAACCGAAAGAATGTGCCGTGGATTATTGTCGGAATGCATCGTCCACTTTACAGCGTCCTCAACTCGGAGAATGGTGTACCTACCGAACAAACCGCCTCTATTCAATCAGCTTTCGAAGAACTCTTCATCAAGTACAAGGTTGATGTGGTGCTCACAGGACACAAACACTATTACGAACGAGAGCTGCCAATTGCAAACAGCGAGGCAGTGATGGACGGAGTCTCAAAAGACTACAAGGTCTACGACAATCCTCAGGCACCTGTGCATATTTTGACGGGCGGGCTGGCAACGTGGAGAGTATGTCGGAAGCTCCAAACAACACTGCTCCGTGGAATGCTGCGTCAGACTACGAGCACTTTGGCTATTCGACACTGGAAGCAAATCGCACGACACTGCTGTGGAAGTTCATCTTAAGTACCGACCAGTCCGTGCAAGACGAGTTCGTCATGTACAAGACCGACTCGTAAAGTGAACTAACCATGAATATTACTCAAGCTTGCAACACAAGAACTGGCGCTGACCGAAGTGTATCATCGAATTGCTCTCCTAGACCCTACGTGTGCGGGAGCACAGGCAAAGACTGTCCTCGTTTTTGGTGCGACGAAGCAAGTGTGGCGATCGAAGTGTCTTCAAGCTCTGCAACTAGCTCCCGTTTCATGATTAGAACAGCCAGATAGCGCTCAGGTCTTGGCAATGTGTACATTGATAGTAGCTTCAGTCCCATGGTTGTCAAAAGAACCTGCTGACGCATGGTCGGATCCCAGTGTAGTCGCTGCGTTGGCTTTTCAAAGCACTGCTGGTAATTTGAGTCCCTGGCTGGCAATAAACCCCTTGGCTACTACTGAATCCAGGGGATTTCAATTGTGTCAAACCAGTAGACAAAGCAGACAAATGCAGGCACTAAAGACTGGTTGATCGAAAAAATCGTCGTTCTTCAGGCCCTTTCTTTGAATTAAGGAGTAAGGCTACACATTTCCATCTATGAAATGTGGACAACCTAATTGCTTTTCAAAACTGGAGTGCTTAGCTAGTCTTCCACATGACAAACTCGTCCAGAACGGACTCATCAGAGCTCTTGATGAACTTCCACGATAACATTGTGCGGTTCGCTTCCAACGTCGAAAATCCAAAGTTCGTGTAGTCAAATGCCGCGTTCCACGGTGCCGAGTTTTCAGGAGCAGGGTCGATGCCTTCGATGTTGCCAGCCGCGCCGGTAAGAATGTACACGGGCGCCTGCGGGTTCACGTAAGTCTTATTATCAGCCGATACTCCATCCATCACAGCCGTATTGTTTGCAATGGGGACTTGCCGCTCGTAGTAGTGTTCATGCCCCATCAAGACCACATCCACCTTGTACTTGATAAGCAGGGACTCGAAAGCAGATTGCAAATACCCATTCTGCCCCGTGTTGGAGCTAGGCACTCCGTTGTCACATCCGCCCACGTTGTAAATGGGTCGATGCATCCCCACGAAAACCCACGGCACATTGTTACGGTTTGCGTCTGCTTTCTTTAAATCCGCCTCAAGCCAGGCCAGTTGATCGCCGAAGTTGCCGATCGGGCTCGCAATGATAAAGCGTTCGCCGTTGAGTTCGGGTAGTCCGACTCAGACGAAAGCGAGGTTAAATGGATAGGACCATGGTCAAAGGAGTACCACATGTTGAGAGCGCCATCGCTTTCTTCGTATGGCATCTTCCAGCGAGCATTGTACGCGGAGAAGTTACTCAACATCTCCTTCCTTGCTTCCACTTCCAGGCATGAAGGTGAGTGGCACTCCATGTCGTGGTTGCCGACCACTACCATATATGGAATGCTACTCATCACTGGGGCCAGGAGTTCACCCACTTGTTGTAGACTGCCTCGTAGAAGAACCCGTCAACCTGTGAGTCCACCAAGAAATCGTCATCTGCGTACGAAATATCACCGATATGGTAGATGAAATCAAAATCACCCGTTGATAGGGTGTTCATGTACGCCAGCGTATCGACCGAGTTGTTACCGTCACCGGCATCTCCGTAGATGATCGCCTTGAACGTGTTGGGGTCCGAAGGGGATCGTACTGTAATGAAAGAATGGACGTCGCTCTGGTACGGCGTTTGAGTCTCACTTCCAACCTTGTAGTAGTACTTGGTGTGCGGAGTCAGACTGGAGACTATCGCGTGGTGGTGAAACATCGTGTAGTTTTCGTCGTGGTAATACTCCAACGTCTTGACATTGATATCAGCTAGTTTCAGCTCGTTTTCGGAGCACCCCACCCACAGGGCACTGTCTTTCACGTCTGCATACGTTGCCCAGGACACCATCATGCCCGTTCCGGCTGACGCACCAGCATATGCGAGGTGTAGCTGCTGCGGGTGGTAGACGACACCTTCCTTGACGCGGCATGATTCACTCTGGGCGAGCTCATTGTAGTCGCAAAGCGAGGATGGTTGACAACCAAGTGAGGGTCCCTCCCACGTACAAATGCTGTTGTTCACGAGAACGGTCTGAGCTGTGGATGACCTAGCAATGAGCGCCAGTAACCCGAGTTCGAACGTCTTCATCTGGTAAACAGAAAATTGTTCGGTGGTCCAAGAGGAAAATTAAAGAATGATGAGTCTCAACTCCTTTATCTCGCTCGTGTCCGTATGATTAATCATCTATTTGAGACCGCTCCATTTGCTTACATCGAGAGTCCCTAGGACTACCTTGTTACGACTTCGAGATCCCCTACGAGGTGAGGATTAGTACCCTACGAGGTGGGGATTAGTACCAGATGCCACGACGACCGACATGAGCAGCAACCGACACCGACGGACTGCGTCAACACCGGCACTACATAATCAAGATGGAGCACCAATCATTGGTGCCTGCAGAGCGGACACACACTGCCACAGGGCAGGACCTCCATGAGAGAAGTGCAAGCAAGACTAGGACAAATAGACAGATAAGCGTCTTGAGCTCACCTCGCAATTTGAAATTAAGCGCGCAACGTCATATACGACTACCTTGTTACGGCATCGAGATCCCCTACGACTACCTTGTTACGACATCGAGAGCCTTGCGCTCACCACAATCCCATTGCGAGGTGCTTGATGGTGCCAAATCCTGTGATCCAGGTGGTGTTGCGTTGTCCGTGAGTGTGAGTGATTGACTCATGGAAAGTTGACAACCTCGTCCATCCCGAGGGAGACAAACATGGCGCCAGTGGATTAGAGAGTCAGAGGTTGTAAGCTTGGTCTTGTCTTTTTTGCTGTTCGTTCGCATCCCGTAGCATCATCAACGGCGCACCGTGTATCATCAACTACGACCCATGGATAAAGTAGTATCCCCGCTTATGCGTACAATACATATGTATGAAAAGATTGTATTCGGGATTGGTGCTGCAATCCAGTGGGTTTGATAGTATCGAAAGAGTTTTCTGAAAACTCTTGCACGCGAACATAACATCAAGGTGCACTGTGCACTGGATTCAACAGGAACGGATTCAGCATACCCGAACGCTTGTGAATTATGCCTGAGTGCTGCAAATGCAGCTTCCTCTCAAAGAAACTAGAGAGGCCAGTTGTTGAACTTGTACTACATGTAGTACTATAGTATTGATGCCTAGGCCTCAAGAGGGTCGAGATAAAAGAAGCAATTATCGTCACTGCTCCTTTTGATCATGCGATTTGCTTTGCGTCACGCTGGGACACAATAATCACTCAATCGCACGTCAATGCATTATCGTCTTGTCGGCTGATTAATCAACTCTCGAGATGGGATTGATTTCTACTCACTCCTTGGAGGTCAAGCATGAGCCGTTCAATCTCAACTTGCTGGCATTTACGCATTGGCAATGAAGACACTCTCGTCGAAACTGTTGGCGCTCGCTGCTGGAGTCATCGGAGCCAATGCAATTGCGGACGACTCAACTTGCGTCTGGAATAAATCCGCGTTCGCTTGTGAGCCCAAAAAATTGTGCAAGATACAGCTAAAGCTCGGTGACCACAATCTCGACCAGTCATGCCGAGTCAAACCCGGAGTCAACCTCTACCCGCAGCAGATTCACTTGGCTTTCGCTGGAACGACAGCCGGGACGGCATGACGGTGTCCTGGGCAACGTTCGAGGAGGTGAATGACAGCGCAGTGTGGGTGGGCAGTTCGGAGGACACGTTAAAGCTAGTCAATGCATCGGTCACTAGCGTGAGCTATTACTGTGATGGCCCCTACCGTCTCACCCACCACCACGCGACGATCCCCGGTCTCACACCTCGCACCAAATACTTCTACAAAGTCGGAAGCAAGGCCAAGACATAATACCAGAGCGACATCTCTTCTTTCATGACAGCACGCCCACCAACGGACAACAGCACTTTCAACGTCGTCATCTATGGCGATCTCGGTAATGGTAAGAATTCGATCGACACGATCGCGCAGATGAACAAGCTAACGTCGAACGATGTTGATCTCATCTACCACCTCGGTGACATATCGTACGCCGATGACGACTATCTGGCGATCTCGCAGGCCACCGGGTTCTTCTACGAGGAGGTCTACAACAAGTGGATGAATTCGTTAGCCCCGGTCATGAGTGTGATCCCCTACATGGTGCTGGTCGGTAACCATGAAGCAGAATGTCACTCACCTGTATGCCAACTCTCGCACATCAAGCCAAAAGCGTTGAGCAATTTGATCCTCACGTTTGTCGTTGATGTGTTTCAAGATTCGGTATCAACTGTAGTAGCAATAGATTTCTATGTTATCTACTTCTTCAGCCTCTCCTTTGTGCGCTCGACTACTTCCTTGATAGGACGCTTTACCGCCTCGGTTTTCTCGACCACTTTGCGTAGAGGCTTTTCCACCACCTTTCGAAGGGGCTTGAACGCCCCAGTCTTGTAAATGTAGCCCCACAGGTATTCAGATCCTGACAAGAAAGTCGTTGTACCAACAACGCCACTGCACATATACATACGATTACTACGTCAGACTCTAGGTCACAATCAAATAAAAATACAGAGCTACTTACAAAAGTACATGAAGCGCTGGATCAGGGGAAGCTGCCATGCGGCATTGGTCAGGGTCAGTCCGAAGGCCGAGAGCTGCAGTGCCGTGTTCACCTTGCTGAGCAGTGAGGGCTTCACCTGAAATGCTCCGCTGTCTTTCGTATCAAAGAAGCCTGAGGACTCATCCTTGGTCTTCAAGCGGTGGTAGAGCGTCCCACCGATCAGCATCCCGTCGCGACCTAAAATCAACGCCGCCAGCGGCAGCGGCAAAAGTCCAGTCCACATCATACTCAGTGACAATGTGCCAATGAGCAGCTTGTCTGCGAATGGGTCCAGGAACGAGCCGACGACGGATTCCTGGTGGAAGGTGCGCGCAATGTAGCCGTCCAGCCAGTCCGAGATCCCAGCCACCGCCAATACTACAAAGAAAATATTAACACAAAAATATTAGTAACTACCAAGAAGATTGCAGCAAATGCTGCCTGCAGCTTACATCCGATCGCTGAGACGTGGTCTCCTTGGATAATCAGGTATGACAGATATGGTGTCGCCAGGATCCGAGCAGCTGTGATAACATTCGGTACATTTACTACTTGTTGCCTATCCTATAAAAATAGTTTAAAAATAATATCTTTAGTAAAAAAATCCACATAGCGATAGTAGTCAATCAATTATTTAATACATTTTCATACGTACCAAACTCCGGGCTGTCTCCATGTCCACCTTGAGTTTCTGCTTAAGTATGCGCGCCACCTTCTTTGCTTCTCTCCTGTTGCTTCTGCCCGTTTCTCCGTCGCCGGGCGGTCCTGTGGCAATTGCACGACGCAAAACAAACGTCCGAAGAGAGGTTCCGGTCGTTAAGTGCGCTCCAGAGCGAGTCAAGGGCGCTGCGAGCACAGAAAACACGCGGTAATCATTGCTGAGATGTACACGCAGTGGCAAGGCTGTCCAGCGACGCAGAGGTCGCCCAGTTGCCGTCGACAGCAGCCAGCGTGGCGCCATGGGGGTCATGACGACCGAACTTAGCGTAGTGGTGGCGAGCTATTGAGACTAGAGTATCGAGATTTGTTTATTTCTTACAAATCTCAAGTCTAATTTAATAAGTACGGTTTTAGTAAGTACGACATTTCGGTGATCGTCAATGACGTCATTGCTTCAAGGCTTTAGCTTCCCTGCCGCACCTGGACTCTAGGTAACTTGCCTTTTTATCAATCCGTTCTCATGTTCTGCCTGTTTGTTGTCTGGCTGCTGCCGTCTATTTGGAGTTCTTCTTGCCACGATAGACCTGCTTGCCGTGGTCCCACGGAACGTAGTTGTGCTTCCACATGTGCTTGATCTGGCGCTTCATGGTGAGCGCGAAGAGCACGATGAAGTAGATGAGCAGAATAGGCCAAAACACCGGCACGTCGAAAGCGCTGCTGAGCGTCATGAGTAGCGAGGTCACAGTCGCCTTGAACGTCGAGTACCAGAATTGGAACTCGGGCACGCGACGCGTGAACGGTCGGAACTCCTCGCTTTGTTTGTGCGGCAGCAGAGGTCCATCTGTCTCCGCATCAACCTACACATAAACATTAGTATTCGATAGTATTTGTGGAAGGTACTATCTTTACAGCTACCTGTGGGGACAGAAACCCAATGAAGAGATTCAGTAGGTAGATGCCTAGGCCATACGTGACGATGTGGAAGGCGTTCAGGAAGAAGACGCGGATGAGGTAAAGCATCAGCAGCGCTGCAGCCACGCCCCAACGTGCGTACACGTGGATCGTCGACTTGTCTAGAAGGTATTGCCATTTCCTACAAAGAACAAGAAGCAATATCCAGATTAGTGTCGTTATATATAAGGAGGGGGAGGCGGTGGGGGAGGGAGACTACAGTAATGAAGATCCCTCGGCATTGTTCACTGAAGCGTACCGCTTGATGGAGACGCTGACGCGAGCAATGAACGGCGGTTCCGTGAGATCCCGTGAGTCTCCTCCCTGCATCGTTGTCAGTTTCTTGATATTTGGCGCTCTAAGATGGTATGGGAAGGGGAACGATCCGACTACTTGTAGCTTCCTCTGTAGCTTCCCCGTGTCGAAAATGATTGTATGTAGTAACTACTGTAATGATTCTTTTTGGCCAATGATATGATTATACTGTAGCATGTACTTCAAGATAATTTCATTGGCTGAAAACTTTGCCTTGGCTAAATGAGAAGCTGGCACAAGTACGTCAATAAGTACTGTGCTTCAAATCGAAGTTGTAGATGGACACTTGGATGCTGTGCAAAATCTTCTGGATACTTGTCATGGAGTCCCGCACGAACAGCAAACCCTGCGGATAAAATAAAGTGAGAAAATTGCAATAATTATTGTTGCCAAGTTGACTGAAAGCGCACCTCTTTCTTGCTGGATGTAGCTTCGATTTTTGCCTCCAACTGCTCCCGATCTGCATCAGCCGTTGCCACTTCCAGCTGCAAATGCAGTCCCTCAGTCTTGATCATCTCGATAGAATAGGCCTACAGAGGATAGAAGAATGACAGGCGTTAGACGATATCCAGTGTATGTTAAGATAACGCAGCTCAAACTCACCTTGTCTAGCATTTCCCAGTCATGTCGGAACTGCTCGTGCATCTCCACGAACGAATCGTAGTCACTGTCGTCCAGGATCACCGAGCGACCATGATGCTTCGCCAATCGTTGGCATATTTGCAGTACAGCGGCCGGGAAGAACGAGAGATCGGGCAAACCAGAAATCTTCACGCGATCCGGTAATAGTGTTGAACGCACGCGCGCACGCTTCACTTCAACACCTGAAGTGGACGGCTTGATCGGTGGTAGTGGATGCATGCCCGCTGTTTTGTCGCTACGTTTGCTTTTAGCACCTCCCCCATCGTTTTTTGTTCGAAATGTGCCATCGCTATCGACAGAAGACACTTTGGCCGTGCGGTAGCAGCTATCTGTGTAATTTGTTCTGTGGTATCTATAACCTTCCCGCCATGTGCTGTATCACTGTCATTTCTCTCGTCTACTGCATCCGCTTGAGCAGCAACAGTATACTGCGATTTTTCCGCGAGAACTTCTTTTGCGGATTTCTTCCCCCTCCGCGCTTTACTTGGGTTTTGGCAGACACAACGTCCTTGTCGTCCGAATCGGATGAGAATAAGTCGTGGAACTCTGCATCTCGTGCAGCACCAGCCGTCATTGCACTAACAACCACTGCTGGAAATTCGTCGCTCTCTGTTTCTTCCCCGTTATGGTCAACCTTCTCTTCAGTCGTTACCACCGTGTCGACTTCAAATCCTTTTTCAATCCGCATTCGTGTTTCTTGCGCGTCCTCCTTCGACAACGCAGAAGGCAGCACCAATTTCCTATAATGCAACAGAATCAATTTCCAAAACAACAGTAAAACAAAAAGCAGCCCAGCTTGAGCCTACCGTTTACGACCTGTCGTCTTGGACCACGCACTGGTGCCCGTCGACATCCTTGTGGTCGGTACTCTAGACATCCGCGTTGTCACCCGCTGTCTCTTCGCTGGAGCTTCTGGCTCCGTCTCGATCAGTTTTGACGAGCGAGATTTAGACGCGAGCACCGACTTGGCGTGCTTGTCCTTGATACGGTCCTTCTCCGTTGCGTCCAGCAGTCTTTGCACCAGCAATTTCTGGTGGATTGCGCCAGTCTTGTGGACAGTGTAGCCAGCATTTTCTCTTTGGAAGGAGCAAATGTGGTTGATGCCTGGGTCTTCAGGGAACGATAGCAGCTCGTACTGCTCCACGGTCTCCTCGGCGTCTGTTCCCGCCAGTTTGACAGTCATCAAACTGGTTTTCTTGTTTGAATTTCGCGTCCTGGAGACGCCATCGCCCCCAAATACATTTAACTTGAGCAGAATTTGCTGTGGATCGTTGCGTAGCTTGTCCAGTAGCTCAGGAGTGAGTCGCACACGTGCCGCCCATAGTGACGTCTCTTCATTGTCGTGCAGCGCATACTACATGAGTCGGATCAGTATAAAAGTCACATGGTTAGATAGAGGAGACACGTGTGACGTAGAATCAAGCGTTTGCATCGCCGTTCTCGACGCACAGGCAGCGCACGCCACTGAAGACCTCACCTGAGCCCCAGCCTCCATGATGAACAAGTACACCCGTTTCTGTAACTCGCCACGTCCAATAATCATGTCTACACAATATCTTACAAATTCCAAGTCAGCCTTACAAATTCCAAGTAAAATGACAAGCGCGTGTCAGCGCAAACTCAGATCGCTTCGATTTTTGGGGCTCATTTGTCAAAAAGATCGCTGGGGTGCAAGTGAATTGAGACAATCATTCCCAGAAAACTCACTAATAACACACGAACATGACAGCTCTGCGTAGAGCGTTGCTGCTCTTGCTCAATTGCTGTGCTTGGACCGAATGCTATGCAATTCCTTCTCTGGGGTTTAATCTCCCTTCCCCGTGGCGTCACACCCTCTCCAGCTCTCCACTGCGCTGTTTGCAGCTTCAGAGCGTCTGCCGTTCGATGCCCAAGTGGCTAATGAGTCGGACAAGACGCGCCCCAAGTTCCTCGCAGACGTTCCATTCCCCACAGGCGCATGGTGGACCAACCTCGTGCTCGCGGAAGGCCAGTCCACAGTCGCCACCATGCCGTACGTGCACCGCATCAAGGACGAGAAGCTCCATGTGAGCTTCCGTTCCGCGTGGTAGCGCCTAGAAGTATCGTCGAAGGATTCATCTCCCAGATGGTGGTGAGCTCCCAGGCCGCTCAAGAGACGGAGACGCCATTGGCGCATCACGTGGTGAATTTTGACCCCTTTAGCACCACAGTGAGGTTCTCACGAGGCCAGAAAGAGGAGTTCCGAGTGTTTTTGGTGAGAGGTTCGCCGTATATTACTATGGAGTATACACACAGCAGACCAACTGTGCAAGCCATGGACGGGTTACAGATTATACGATTCAAGAAGCTCAAGGGGCTAACGCTCATTGACGGATCAGAGGTGGCGTTTGCGACCTTCGCAGCGATGCTCAACAACGGACAGACGTGGTATCTGTACGCGTCCGACAAGGATCTTAATATGAAGTTGCGACAGGATGGAAGCGTCTCCAGTGACGAACCTTTCACGGGTATTCTGAGAGTGGCGTTGTGTCTAGATGCCAAGGTACACCCGTACCTGTTGGAGTCGGCTGCGGTGTATGCTGTGGGCGGAGAGGTGAGTCACTCGGTGGACCCGCAGGATTCGGACACGGCATTGCTGGAGTTCCAGTGGAAAACCCGTAGCTTCTCGACGTTCCATGGTACAGCTACTGAAGTTACTAAAGAGGAGAACGCAAAGTTGTTGATGCTTGCACTTCCACACCACATGGACGTGATGCAAGTACAGAAGGATAACAAGGAACTAGAGAATAGCAAGAATAAGGTCTTGTCCGATCTGCGCTACACGAGCATCCGTGGACTCATGGAGGGTGTTTACGGTGACGTGTGGCACATGAAGGAGACACTGCCGGCTGTTGAGTGGAACTTCGGTGATGATGGATTGTTCAGCGACGATTTCAGTGACGACGATGACAAGCAGCGTCGACTTGAGATGCGTGAGAAGGCAACAAAGATGATCCTGGAGCAACTGCCCCTTGACGTTAAGACATATCCGTCTTTCAGCCCTGACTCATACAACTTCGGCAAGCAAGTGAGTCGTGAGGCTCGATTGCTGCTGGTCGCGGACAAATTCAATCAGACGGATGTGAAGCAAGATCTTTTGGCCAAACTCGAGACGGAGTTGTCTCTCTGGCTTGAGGGTCAGAACTCTGACCATTTTGTGTATGATCAAACTTTTGGAGGTGTGATCACGAACGACGGCTGGCACGACAAGGGTGCTGACTATGGCAACGGGTACTACAACGATCACCACGTACGTGCATAAATTCCTTTATGAGCCATGGCTACCATCTTATCGAGCTAGTACTAACAACTCATTTTCATCATGTTTTGCAGATCCACTACGGCTACTTCATCTACGCGCTCGTATGCCAGTGGTCTGTTCCCCATGGAGGATGGCAAGTCCCAAGAGAGCAGTAGCGAAGATCTCAACGCGTACTACTCGCTTGCCTTGTTCTCCTCGCTCGACGAAAACGTCGCAGAAGGGTCTGAAGACAGCTCGTATCATCAATATGCCCGTCTTCTGCTTGCGACGGAGCTGCGCTCAGTTAAGAAGTACTGGCACATGGCGCAGAACTCGAAGATCTACGAGCCTGTTTTCTCGAAGAACGCCATGGTCGGTGTCGTGGGTGAGATGACGGCCGTGTACAACACGTGGTTTGGCGATCGCGCCGTTTACATTCACGGTATCAACATGCTCCCCTTCACACCGTTCACGCCGCAGTTGCTGGACGAAGCCTATGTGGCGCGCGAGTACGCACTGCTGAGCCAGGACCTCCCAGATCTCAGTCCGTATGACATCTGGCGCTCCATCGTGGTCCTGGACCACGCCATTTTGGATGCCGCCGAAGCCTGGGTGAGCTCGAGAACACTGTCAAGTCCTTTGACACGTGGAGCTCGCGTACCAACTCGATGTACTGGATCGCAACTCGTCCGTCCTGGTTCGCACAAAAGTACCGCACTGCACTAAGCAACCCAGGCTTGGATACTGATGACCAATGTTTCGGTTTTCCTGCTTGTGCTACGGCTGGAGAGAACGGCACTGCGCTGATGTGCTGTGGTACGCTGCCTGGGTGCTGTCCTAGTTCTCTCGGCTGCTGCCCACAGGAGGACCCCAAGTTGTTGCCTAGCAACGCCTGCTTTGGCGAGCACGAGTGTGGAGTGCTAGGATTGGGCTGTTGCAATTCGATTGATGGGTGCTGTGAACCCGACCCTCTTACGGGTGATGTCCTGGGCTGTTGCAAGAACCAGCACCCGGTGGTGCAAACACAACTCACAAAGCCGCTCACAAAGATGCTGACGCGGCGATGTGCTATGGGGAGTTGCTCTGTGCGGCAGCCAAACTAGACTGCTGCGCCGCACCGGGTGGCTGCTGCTCTGTGTCGGGTGACAAACTAGATTGCTGCTCATCAGAGGTGCCTTCGGTTACTAATACCTCTTTCTCGAATGAGTCGGACACTTGCCAGGGCCAACCCATGTGGCGCTGCCGGACTGGAATGTTGTACGTGGGACGGTGGCTGCTGCAAGCCTGACCCTGTGACTGGAGCCAAGTTGGACTGTTGCCAAGGTGAAGAGGCTGGTGAGCCGTCGGCCAAGGCTGTTCCCACCCGCAGTGGTAAGGGGCATGACGAAGACGATACCTCTGAAACGGGCAGCGCTGATAGCAATGTCGGCGATACGGCTACGCATATCTTCATTGGATTGGGCGGAGCCGCGCTGTTGGTGGTGCTTGTATATGCTATTGGTCTGTGCTACCGTCGCCGTGGCTATGCCAGCATTGATGGCGATATGCGCGCGCTCTATTGTGCCGGTCTGGGCGTCGGTGTCATCGCCTTTTTCATCTTCCTCATCGTTACGTCCTCTACGTGACCATATCCTGCTGGGGATCAGGGTACCGTACAAGATCCGATTGGGTCCCAGCGCTTTCACTTTCGTAAAACTCTTTTTGTTCGACCTACAGGATCTAAAACTTTTTGAAAAGAAAGCACGCGGATGTGGACTACCGCGTTTCCTATTGTGACAGCGTTCATGCCATTTTCATCTCTTGTGCTGGTAGTAGTGCAAGAAAACAGTGCCAAGCACATGAAAACTGACGACATCGATATTTACACAGCTTTACGCACATACTCACACGTATAGTTAGTAGTAGTAGCTATCAGCGCCGCTGATACAGCGGACAACAACCACCGTGCTCTTGCTGACACTCCAGCATAACAAGAGCACTTTCCTTCGTCGCTATGGTCAAGTCACATCAGGACACGTTCGGAACACCAATCCCAATTCTGCTATGGCTCTCGTCCCACCAACAGCGCGATCATTCCTGACCACTGGTTTGCCCCACTCGAACCTGAAGCGCTGGGTGCCCTACTTAGTCATTGCACATCAAGTGCTATTGCGTTCTGCGCAGCAGTGTGACGGATTGCCGCGATCGAAAAGTTAGTTGAGTGTGCTCTGCTCATGTTACCTTGGCGTGGGCCCTCTTCGTCGCACCCTCTCTATCTAAACAGTGGCAGGCAGCAGGAACATCAGCATCTCAAGGGGACGACCGGGGAAACCTCTCATAGGACTGCAAAGGCACGATCAGACAGCGCTGGCGTCCTCATCTCGGCATAATCTGCGGTGTGTGAGTTCCTTTACGGCAAGTAAAATAGCAACGGCCGATCACGTCTGTTCAGAATACAACTGCTTTCTCTCGATATTTCACTCGAGCAACACCACACAGCAGCTGAAAATGCACCACCCTCAAACACCCCGTACACGAACCACCACGACAACCGCCAACTCTCGTTCCAGGTCCGGGTCTCCAATAACATTCTCTTTCTCTCTCTTTTTTCTTTCCGGTTCGTTCACGTGTTAAAATTCTCGCAAAGCACCGAAAACAAAAAGTAAACTCGGCTCTGGACTGGATCTCCTTCCTGCTCCGATCTCTTTCTCAAAATATTGCACTGGATCCACGTCCTCCGTTTTCCTGGACTTGTCTCTTCAAATCTCCGTCAACTTAGTCACGACGAGGGGCGGCGAGCCACTGCGACGCGGCGAGCGGCTGCGCGGACGCGGGGAGCGACTACGGCTGCGATCACGGCCGCCACTGCTGCGGTCACGGTCTCCACGGTCTCCACGGTCGCGGTCCCGACGGTCAGGGAGCGACGACGGTCATCCCGGCGATCGTCCCGACGGTCATCGTGGCGACGGTCCCGGTCGTCGAAGCGGCCGCGGCCGCGGTCTTCTCCGTAGCGGTCCCTCCTCCACCATAGCGGTCGCCGCCGCCGCTGCCGCCGCCGCCGCCACCGCCGCCGCCACCACCGTAGCGGTCGCCCCCGCCGTTACGCGAGTAAAACTCCCGCGGGTTGTCGGGACGGCGCTGCTTGGCGAACTGCACGCGCAGGTCGCGGCCCTGGAACTCCTGGCCCTCCATAGCGTCGATGGCATCCTCGGCGTCCCGCTTGGAGATGAACCGGACGAAGGCGAACCCGCGGGATTCGTTGGACCCGCGGGCGCGTGGATGTACACGTCTCCGATCTCTCCGTACTTGGAGAAGAGGTCCCGCAGTTCGTCGGATCTAATGGGAAGGAGAGAGGAAGGAGGTTAGAGAGGGGGTGTATAGTATGTTGGTTAGGGGGAGGAGTTTTCGTTTTACCCGATCTGGAACGGGACGTTGTCCACTTTCAGTGTGAACATGTTGTCGACGTTGGGAGGCGCCATGGCTTTACACTTGACTTGAGTATGTGGAAAACGACTTGAGTGGTTGGCTTCCAATCGGAAAGTGAGATCTGAAAAAACTTTCCAATTGGAAACCAACCACTCAAGTCTTTCCACATACTCAAGTCAAGTCAAATTTAAGTCAAGTCGAATGGCACGGAACCTACTATATGGAATAGGATTCAAATGGATACAAAATTAACGTTCTCGATTTTTGTCTGGACTTTGGCTCGGAATGCGCCATTAACAGATTCATTTTGGCGCGCTCTGAACATTATGTAAAATTAAAGGTGATATTCAAAGCTGCGATTGCCGAGTAGATCAAATGCTTACTTCTTACCCTTATTGTCTCCTCCTTTGCCTTTGCTGTCCTTCTTGGTCCCTACTACGACCAACAGTCTAATTCTCGAGCACTACACGATAACGCACATGACCATCACGGACCATATCCAGGCCTTCGTTCACCTTGGTCATTGGCAATTTCTGGATGATCGGACGCACGCCAGTCTTGGCCGCTAGCTCCAACATGTCCTTGATGTCCGCGATGCTGCCGATCGCACTGCCTCGAACACGCACAGCGCGAGGCACTAAGAACCACGGAGTGATCTTCACCTGATCAGGAGGAAGACCCACCATGATGAACGTGCCGCGCTTGCGCACCAAACCCAAATACAAGTCGTACGGCATATCGGCGGCGTCAGCCGTAAGGAGCAGAAAGTCGACACTACTGCTGCCTTCTTCTGGTCCTCTGGGTCGCTCAGATTGTAGAACTCTTCAGCGCCCAGAGACCGAATCTCCTGCTCCTTGTTGGCAGAGCGAGAGAACGCGATGGGGGTAGCACCAAGCGCACGAATGAACTGGATGGCGATGTGGCCCAGACCACCAATGCCGATCACACCCACACGGTCACCAGCCTTCACACCTTCTTGTTTCAAAGGCGTGAATACTGTAGCACCAGCACATAGGAGTGGAGCAGCCACATCGGACGGCAATGCCTCTGGGATCTTGAAGGCATAGTTGTTGTCCACACGGATGTAGTCGGCAAAGCCGCCCTGCTGACGAGACCCATCCTTGTACGCAGCGTTGATGGTGAAGACACTCTGGTCGCATACAGCGTCCTCACCGTCGGCGCAGTCACGGCACTTATCATTTGGGTCGCGGTTGAGGCAAGCCCACGCCTGTGCACCAACACCGACGCGGTTGCCCACGGCCAGATTCTTCACATTGGTACCGATCGTAGTCACTTCGCCGACGATCTCATGGCCAGCCACGCATGGGTACGGTGTCGGGCCCCAGCCACTGTCAAGGGTGTGTACGTCAGAGCCGCAGATGCCACAGTGCGAGATTTTTATCTCCACGTCCTCGGAACCGAGTGGGCGCGGCTCGAACTGCCAAGGCTTGCACATGCCGGTTTTATCGAAGGCGGCGTAGCCGTTGAAGGTGGTCGGCATGGTGTGAGGAGGAGTGAACGTTCTCGGTTTGAAGCTTGGTGTGCTTGGTCGGATGCGAATTCGCAAATAAGCTTTACGTGAGAATAGCGATTCGCTGCTAGCGACTGCCAAAGGTTGGGGAAGGCACCCGAGTGCCGCGTAATCGCTAGAGCTGCACAATCACTATGGCAGTCGCTATACATCTATGAGTAACACCAGCTGAGTGTTACCGCTCTATTCTTGTCACAGTCCATAGTGTGCAAGGGAACACAATCAAAACCTCGACATAATCGGTTGACTCAGCAACTATTAAAAACGGGGCCTTTGACAGAGGGCCCGCTCAAATTGGATGGTGCTTACAGACTTTCGCCGCGACAACGAAGCACGTGGAGTTTGTAAACAGAGCAATTCACTACACTCAGATTTGTTTATCTACCTCAGGTCTTGAGGTTTTGCCTATGTTTTTGGAAGAGAAAGTTTTCAGCTTCAGGCGTATTCGTTGTTAAACTTTGTGCAGAAATCACGTGCACACGGAAATGTGAACAGTTTGGAAGTCTTACCGATCTCGGTAAGCTGGGAGACAATCTATGAATTCTGCCATTTCATCGAGGATCGCTATATACGTGAAAGTTACAACTGTCAAGATTGAAGTCGGCGTCGAATGACTATTACAGCGCCTAAATAGTTGCGGGGTTTTGTCAGAAAGAGTGAAGGTGCCATTGGGCCAAGTGAAGTCACCATATATGGTTCTTCTTCACAAAAGACGTTGGATTATTGCAACATGGATGCCAGCAAATGCTCGTTTCCTACAATACCAGTGGTCGAATTCAGTTTTCGAGAACAACGCGGTAGCGCACCTTGCCTGAGCGCACCATCGCAATGCCGTCGTTCACTTTGCTCATTGGCATCTGCTGAATAACCGCGCGCACGTTCTTCTCCGAAGCGAGCGCCAACATATCCTTGATGTCCTGGATGCTGCCGATAAGACTGCCCACCCACTTAATGCCCTTGGCCACAACGAACATGGGCTTGAACTTCACGCCGTCATTGGGCACGCCCACCATGATGAGTGTGCCGCGCTTCTTCACCAACGACAAGTACGTGTTGTACGGCATGTTAGTGGCGTCAGCCGTGAGCAGTAGCACATTGACGGAGTTTACGGCTTTCTTTTCGTCCACGGGGTCGCTCAAGTTGTAGAACTCTTCCGCCCCGAGCGCGAGGACCTCTTTCTCCTTATTGGCAGAGCGAGAAAACGCAATGGGCATGGCACCTAGAGCACGGATGAACTGGATGGCGAGATGTCCTAGTCCGCCAATACCGATCACACCCACACGGTCGCCAGGCTTCACATTATGCTTCAGAGGCGTGTACACGGTGGCCCCAGCGCACAGCAACGGCGCGGCAGAAGCCGACGGATGTTCTCGGGGATCTTGAACGCGAAGTTGCTGTCAACGCGGACGTAGTCGGCGTATCCACCGTACGCCACGGATCCATCCTCGTACTTTGTGTCGTACGTGATCACCGAGCGGTTGCAATAAGCGTTTTCTCCATCAGCGCAGTCTTCGCAAGGCGCTTTGGGGTCCTTGTTGAGGCAGGCCCAGACCTGCGCCCCGACGCCGACGCGATCGCCCACAGAAAGGTGCTTAACATCATCACCAACCACCGTTACTTCACCGATGATTTCGTGGCCGAACACACACGGGTACAGTGTGGGTCTCCAGCCACTGTCGAGGTGGTGGAGGTCCGACCCACAGATACCACAGTGCGAGATCTTGATCTCTACATCGTCGACACCAAGCGGTCTGGACTCATATTGGAACGGCACAATCTTGCCCGACGGCTCGAAGGCTGCATAGGCATTCACAGTTCTTGGGGCAGTCGCCATTGCTTTAAAGCTTAAAGTGGAGTTGACGTTGGTGATGCAAATCAAATGTGAAAATGTTTCGTTTTCTACTCGGGCCAGACACGTTTGTATCAGGCGTTATTGATGCTGGTGCATCGAGTGGATAATCTTAAAACATAAGGCATGATTATGGGGAGCAGATGGGGTTCTGAAGTTGCACTGGTGTGAATATCCTTCACGGCTACTTGCTGCTCTATTAACCATACTTTCGTTTCGGATCCATCCTGATTGATGACGATGTAAAATTTCATCGGACATGCATTCTGCGTTGGAGATCTTTGTCAAGAAGACAGCACTGACATGGCTGTCTTGTGACAAGCTTGCACATGTTGCCATTACCGGAGTACAATCTCCACATCTGTGTACTCACATTATGTCAATATGTTTACTCAAATTCATGTGTTACATCTCATCTCTTATTAAAATGTAGTATAGAGACCCTATTATCTGTTCGCTCTGCATAAACATTTTCCATCGTCAACCTAAAGCATTTTTCATCGTGATCCTAGAGGACAGATTTCATCAATTCCGCTGAGTTCATTGATGGTCCACTACATGATGCTCACTGCACATGCATTAAAATAGCACCGAGAGCGCTTCACTAGCGACCACATCCAGGTGCGGTCAAAGTTCACTCGCGAATTTGCCTACAACCAAGCACATTAAAACCAAAACCACTGTACTCCAACGACCTTCATCATGTCGACTGCTCCGAGAACCATCAACGCCTACGCCGCCTTCGACAAGACCGGAGAGTGCAAACCCTGGCAGTACCAGTCCCGTCCACTTGGTGATGAAGATGTGGAGATCAAGATCTCGCACTGCGGCATTTGCGGATCGGACCTTCACACCATTGATGGTGGTTGGGGCCCTGCTCCGTATCCGTGCGTTGCTGGTCACGAGATCATTGGCGAAGTGACTGCGGCTGGACCGAGTGTGAAGAATCTGGCTATTGGTGACCGTGTCGGAGTGGGAGCCCAAGTGTGGGCTTGCTTGAACCGTGACCCGAAGGACAAATGCCGCGACTGTGCCGACGGTGAGGACGCTGTATGTGATCAAGGTGTCTGGACGTACAGCGCCACCTACAAGGATGGAGCCAAGTCGTATGGCGGCTATGCCGATTACGTGCGTGTGGACAACAACTATGCCTTCAAGATCCCAGAGGCATTGCCGTCCGATGTGGCTGCTCCACTCCTATGTGCTGGTGCTACAGTATTCACGCCTTTGAAACAAGAAGGTGTGAAGGCTGGTGACCGTGTGGGTGTGATCGGCATTGGTGGTCTGGGCCACATCGCCATCCAGTTCATTCGTGCGCTTGGTGCTACCCCCATCGCGTTCTCTCGCTCTGCCAACAAGGAGCAGGAGATTCGGTCTCTGGGCGCTGAAGAGTTCTACAATCTGAGCGACCCAGAGGACCAGAAGAAGGCAGCGGTAGTGTCGATTTCCTAGTGTTGACAGCTGATGCTAACAACATGCCATACGACTTGTACCTGAGTCTGGTGCGCAAGCGCGGCACGTTGATCATGGTTAGTGTGCCTAACGACCAGGTGAAGATCACTCCGTGGTTCTTAGTACCCCGTGCTGTGCGTGTTCGAGGCAGTGCGATCGGCAGCATCGCGGATATCAAGGACATGCTGGAGTTGGCAGCGAAAGCTGGCGTGCGTCCAATCATCCAGAAGCTGCCTATGGCGAAGGTGAATGAAGGTCTTAACATGGTTCGCGACGGCAGCGTGCGCTACCGCGTGGTCCTCGAAAACTAAGCTAGCAGCAACGTTCTTTGTTGCCAGTTGCAAAAGCATTCGAAGTCCATATGCAGTGACACTGGTTAACATTCAAGCTCCTAATAGTTACTACTAGTATGGATTAATACATGTAGTTCTATCAGAATGAAGATACTGCCTTTCATTTCTAGGTAGTGCTTTCCATAGTTTTTTTCTTTTGAAAACTTCACCTCACCTTGCAATGCGAATGACTCCGTTAGTTTGCAGTGCTTGCTTTGATGGTGGCACTGAGCTAACGGAGGCACCCGGGGCTGTATTTTTTCCATTGCTCGAATATCGGCTTTAAGGGTAGCATTAAATTTTTGCTGACATTGGTACAAGCCCGTCGCTAGACACGTTTCTCAATAAGACATTGGATCCAAGCAGCATATTTGCTCCTCTCCAAATCCAGAAACACTGGTTACGCAGCCTCTACAAAGAGTTGATGCAAATAATTAGTCGTGTCAAAGCTGCTCTACCCAGCTTCGAGTCGTCAACCGGCCTGCTGCAGTTCTTACGTAAGGAGACTGTTAGCATAGCAGAAAAAATGTCGTACTCCCTACATCCAGAGACCGGCACTAAAACAACTCCTACGACCAGCAACCCCGATTCCAGAACGATATTCCATTTGTCAAGACCTCACTGGAACAACACCCACGGATGTGACTGCGTTCACGCACTCCAGCCGCCAACATAGGCCACAGCTTGTACCAGTTTATGACGACCTACAAATCTGGATCGCGCTTCGCCTTCTGCCAGTACAATCACAATTTTGGTTCCTGGTACAGCGCCCAACGTACGGCAATGCCCTTATCACACATGCTAAGGCATTGAGACAGCAAAGCGTATGTTCATGAATTGCACAACATCGGCCGCTTTGTGGTCAGCTTTATGAAGTGACTGAGATCGCTTTTTCGTGGGTCCGCTAACGTGAATTATTCTTATATTACCCCACAAACTACAAGTTGCACCAACCTGGAAAACCCAACAAACCGAAGTTCTAGCTCTATGGAACATGGCCCGCTGTATATATCTCCATCACTGTTGGACAGAGCGTAATTGATTCTGTTTCGAAGAGACCGCTCCAGGATCCCTCATAACCGCAATAACAGCCATCTACAGCACATTCAGTGCTCACTTCCACAGAGCACTCAGACACAACGGAAGCCAAAATCAACAAATCAACACCAAAGTCCTCAAAGGGCTTACCCCTCACAACTCTTCGGAGATTCCCATCGCAGAAACCCACATATATTCCGAGTGAGGCATGTGCAGCTCCACCTCACGCATCGAACCGGAGTGATTTTCCAGATACTTGTCTACTAAGTCACACAAAAAAGTAGTGCATAGTAAATTGAGCACATAATTGGTAATCGACTCTTCTTCTTCTAAGTTTTTGTTTTATAGTAAACATCGCAGTTCAGCAGCTGGACTTCAGCTATGCATCAACTGAATACATTGACCGCCTTCATAATCAAAATGTTGATGACACAGGAGAATAATTGTAAGCTTGCTCTACCTGAGCTGCGCGTTGAATTTAATTCATTCGCGAATTTGCCTACAACCAAGCACATTAAAACCAAAACCACTGTACTCCAACGACCTTCATCATGTCGACTGCTCCGAGAACCATCAACGCCTACGCCGCCTTCGACAAGACCGGAGAGTGCAAACCCTGGCAGTACCAGTCCCGTCCACTTGGTGATGAAGATGTGGAGATCAAGATCTCGCACTGCGGCATTTGCGGTTCAGACGTGCACACCATCGACAGTAGCTGGGGCCCGGCCGAGTATCCGTGCGTTGCTGGTCACGAGATCATTGGCGAAGTGACTGCGGCTGGATCGAGTGTGAGGAATTTTGTCATTGGCGACCGTGTCGGAGTGGGAGCCCAAGCGTGGGCTTGCCTCAACCGCGACCCGAAGGACAAATGCCGCGACTGTGCCGATGGTCATGATGCCCTGTGCGATAGCATGCTTTGGACGATCAGCGGCACGTACAGGGATGGAGCCAGATTATTGGCGGCTTCGCCGATTATATCCGTGTGGACAACAACTATGCCTTCAAGATCCCAGAGGCATTGCCGTCCGATGTGGCTGCTCCACTCCTATGTGCTGGTGCTACAGTATTCACGCCTTTGAAACAAGAAGGTGTGAAGGCTGGTGACCGTGTGGGTGTGATCGGCATTGGTGGTCTGGGCCACATCGCCATCCAGTTCATTCGTGCGCTTGGTGCTACCCCCATCGCGTTCTCTCGCTCTGCCAACAAGGAGCAGGAGATTCGGTCTCTGGGCGCTGAAGAGTTCTACAATCTGAGCGACCCAGAGGACCAGAAGAAGGCAGCGGGTAGTGTCGATTTCCTGCTGCTGACAGCCAATGCGAAGAACATGCCATACGACTTGTACCTGAGTCTGGTGCGCAAGCGCGGCACGTTGATCATGGTAAGCCTTCCAGAGGACCAGGTGAAGATCACTCCGTGGTTCTTAGTACCCCGTGCTGTGCGTGTTCGAGGCAGCGTTATCGGCAGCATTACCGACATTGAAGACATGCTGGAGTTGGCGGCAAAGGCGAACGTTCGCCCTATCATTCAGAAGGTGCAGATGCCAGACTTGAACAAAGGACTGGACATGGTTCGCGACGGTAGCGTGCGCTACCGCGTGGTGCTCGAGAACTAGGCAAAGACGAGGATTGGTGATGCATCCACGCTGTAGACTCAACGAGAGAGTTAGCTTAGATACCATGATACGATATAATGATCGATATTGCCTTGAAGTTGCATTAGAGACGTGAAATTTAGAGATTTGCTTGAGGGTCTTCAGTCGGAACAGGGTTTTCGAGAACAACGCGGTAGCGCACCTTGCCTGAGCGCACCATAGCAAGACCATCGTTGACTTGTGCCATTGGCAGCTTCTGGATAATGGGACGCACGTTTTCCTTCGCTGCCAGCTCCAACATCTCCTTCACCTCTTCCTTGCTGCCGATCTTGCTTCCAATGAGGCGCTTGCCATCCCTCACGAAATTTCCCGGCTTGCACTTGAGGTCATCATTAGGCAGTCCCACCATAATGAGTGTACCACGCGGACGAAGCAGCTGGAGGTAAGTGTTGTACGGCATGTTATCGGCGTCAGCAGTGAGAAGAACCATCTTGACGGACCGAACCGCGCGCTTCTGGTCTTCCGGGTCACTCAGATTGTAAAAGTCTTGTGCACCCAGAGCCCGGATCTCTTGCTCTTTGCTAGAGGAGCGAGAGAATGCAACGGGGACACCGCCTAAAGCACGAATGAACTGGATTGCGAGGTGTCCTAGGCCACCAATGCCAATAACCCCCACACGATCTCCAGGTTTCACTCCTTCGCGCTTCAATGGGGCGTAGACTGTCACACCGGCACACAACAGCGGGGCCGCCGCATCCGACGGATACTCTCCGGGATCTTGAACGTGTAGTTGCTGGACACACGCACAAAGTCCGCGTATCCGCCGTAAGTCTTGGAACCGTCCTTGTACTTGGAGTTGTAGGTCATGACGACGCCTTGGCAGTACGGGTCGAAGCCGTCTGCACACTCTTCGCATGGTGAACTAGGGTCCTTGTTGAGGCAGGCCCAGACCATGGCGCCCACACCTACGCGGTCCCCCACCGCGAGATGCTTGACGTCTACGCCTGCTGCAGTGACTTCACCCACGATCTCGTGGCCCGTCACCACCGGGTACTTGGCCGGACCCCAGCCGCTGTCCAAGGTGTGGACATCCGACCCACAAACACCACAGTGCGAGATCTTGATCTCTACGTCTTCAGCTCCCAGAGGTCGAGTCTCGTATTGCCAGGGCTTGCACTCGCCCGACGGGTCGAAGGCGGCGTAGGCGTTTACAGTGCGCGTGGGGACGGACATCTTGACAGCTGGGTGGTGTGCTTGAGAGGTTGCAAAAGCTGAAATGAGCTGGTTGGGAGGTGAATCGGCCACGTACGTCATCAAGTCTGCGTGGTCACCAGCGTTGAACTTACGAGCGCCACGTCAGGAAGTTCATGATGAACATCACCTCAGACCTCGTCTTCGCCCTGAGAAGGGGTGACGGGCTCCGATGTTGCTGTCAAGAGCCAAGACAGGATTTGCTCATCAACCGGCGCTTGGACGAGCCAATCGATGCGGCCCAACACATTCCAACAGTTTTGCATGATGTGCCATCATGTTACGAACCTCAGGCTGAGCCTGGCGGTTTGGTAGGTTTAAAGCTTGAGTTGACAATCCGTCGTGAAAGTTCTGCCGTCGTCATTCCAGCATTTACTCGGGGCACTCACCTGCTTCCCCAAAGCCAAATGATGCTGCAGTCTCCATCGTCGCGGGAGTATGCAACTTTTCTCAAAGTTCCGCCATCGTCACCCAAGGCTTCGCAGCGTGAGTCTGCATCGTTCTGTTCGCGACTCTTTTGTCCTATGCAGACGACATGATGCAGATTGGCAATCAACGACAATTGGACCAGGAGGACCTACTGGAGCTGGACGACGACACCCGGTCGCAAGTTGCGTATGCAAACTTCAAGCGCCAATATGATCGCCATGACCAATCGATCATCCGTACGGTGATGCACACCTACGGATGGAAGTTCCTGTTCTTCGGACTAGCGTCGGCCTTCTCCACGACGTGCAACTTGTTCGCACCCGTTGTGCTGCATCGCGTGATTGATGCGTTCACTACTCCTGAAATGGACCTGAAGGGTCTTGGTGTGTGGCTGGCACCGTTCTTCGTCTCGTCTCGTGAATGCGCTTGTCTCACCTCACGCTGATTTCCAAGTGCAGTTAGTGGTGTTTCGGATGGCCGTGTCGCTCAAGGCGCTGCTGTTCGAGAAGGCGATGCAGTGCAGTGTTCAGAGCCGCAATGAAGGCAATACTGTCGACCTTGCCAACATCTACACCTCTGACGTCGAGCGCGTGCTGCAGTGTACCAACGAAATCAACACCTTGTGGATCTTGCCCATCCAGATCGGCGTGGTGGTCTACATGCTGTACGATATCCTTGGCTTGGCAGCGTTTGCTGGTCTCGTCGTCATCGCGCTATCGATGCTGGTAGCTTTTTTCTTCACCAAGAAGACAAGCGGGGCGTACAAAGATATGATGGAGCACAAAGACAAACGTATGAAAGTTGTCAAGGAGGTGTTTGGTGCCATCCAGATTGTCAAGCTTAACGCATGGGAAGGCAGGTTCGAGGAGAAGCTGCTAACATTACGCGAACTGGAGCTCTCAGCGCTTGCACGGTTTGTGTATTCCATGTGTGGGTCCATCTTCGTACTATGGGCATCGCCACTGTTCGTATCAACCGTCTCGTTCGCTGTGTATACACTTGTGTTGGACCAAGTATTGACGGCTGCCAAAGTGTTCACAGCCATTGCGCTCTTCAATTCACTCGAGACCCGCTCCGTGACTTCCCACGAATCATCCAGCAGTGCATTCAGGCCAAGATTTCTCTAGATCGTATGGCTGACTACCTTATTCTTCACGAAGTCGATCCCTCCAACATAACTCGTGATGACCCATCGATGCCAGAAGGCGTAGCAATCAAGGTTGAGGACGGGACCTTCGCGTGGAAAGCAAATGCAGCGGCAGTCTTGACTAAAGTTAACATGGAGGTTAAAAAGGGAGACCTTGTTGTTGTACACGGGTCGGTCGGTGCTGGAAAATCTTCGCTCTGCTCAGCACTGCTAGGTGAGATGGAAAAAATGGATGGCAAAGTGTGCGTGAATGGAAAGGTGGCATACTACGCACAGCAACCGTGGATTCAGAACATGACCATCCGCGAGAACATTCTTTTGGTCATTCGTTTGAAGACGATAAGTACCAGAGAGTCCTGAATGTTTGCGGACTTCTCCCAGACCTGGATCAGTTTCCAGGTCGAGATGCGACCGAAATCGGGCAAAGGGAATTAATCTGTCGGGCGGACAGAAAGCACGCGTGAGTTTGGCGCGAGCTTGCTACTCTGATGCAGATATACTCATTTTGGACTCGCCTCTCGCAGCTGTAGACGCAGTGGTTCAAAATGAAATTTTCAGCAAGTGTATCTGCGGGCTCCTTGCAGAGAAAGCGGTGGTTCTCATCACTCATAATCCGGACGTAATTGCATCTGGCGCAGCAAATTTGAAGGTTGCAATTTCTGGTGGGGAATTGACTAGTACGCGGCAAGTAGCACAGCACCCACGAAGTTATTTCGCGAAGACATTACCTCTTCACAAAGTTCCGAACAACTTGGCGACTGAAATTGTTGTTGACGAGCATGCGAAAGTGGCCGGTCGGCTTGTGGAAGACGAGGAACGTGAAGAAGGCCGTGTGTCGATGGCAGTATTTCTACAATATTTTAAGGCGATGGGAGGCCTGAAGGTCATGCTGTTATTGTTTGTGATTCAGTCGACTTGGCAGGCCTGTCAAATTGGAAGTGATCTATGGCTAAGCCACTGGACAGGCCAGAAGGGCAACACGTACGATGCAACACGAACGCAGCACAACATGAAAGTCTACGCGTTATTGGGTGGAGGTAGCGCGTTGATGGTGCTCGCTCGAGCTGTAACGATGGCTGCAGCGGGACTTCGCGCATCTCGTACTCTTTCCGTGAGCTGGTGCATGCATTGCTGTTTGCTCCGCTACGGTTCTTCGATGCAAACCCGATCGGCCGGATTGTCAATCGTTTTGGAGAAGACATAACATCCGTCGAAACGGAAATTCCATTCGCGACAGGGAGTTTATTGGTAGCCTTCTTCTTCACATTCTGCCAACTCGCGACGGCGATTTACATCGTGAACATTCTGGGAGTGTTCATTGCTCCGCTCGCATACCTGTACGTGAAGTTTGCCAAGTTTTATTTGCAACCATCTCGCGAGATTTCACGGCTAGTGAAAGTAGCATCGTCTCCTGTCCTTAGTCACATTTCGCAGTCGGAAGAAGGTGTGACCACAATCCGCGCATTTGGGTCTGACTGCGTGGATCAAATGATTGCCGAAAACTTTTCTCGGAATGATGTGAACGTGCGAGCTTGGTTTTCCGATTTCGTGGTGATCATGTGGTTCCAAATTCGCATGGAGCTTGTGGGCTGTAGCATCGTCATCGCTGTAGTATCGTCTCTCGTGTATCTGCGCGATTTCCTATCTCCAGGTCTAGTTGGTGTGGCGTTCACCTACGCATTGAGCATCGACAGCCGCTTGGCTCGGTTAGTGCATGTTTGGTCATGGCTGGAGATTCAGATGGTAAGTCCCGAACGCATCACAGCCTACGCCGCCGTCCCACCAGAGGGCAGCCAAAGTGCTTTTTGCATCGAACCAGCCCAGTCGTGGCCAAAAATGGAGAAATTTCATTCGAGGACGTTATCTTCAACTACAAGGAAGGCAGTTCGCCCGTGCTCAAAGGACTCTCTTTCGCCATCCGAAACAATGAGAAGATCGGTATCGTTGGCCGCACAGGAGCCGGCAAGTCAGTCTCACCATGGCACTCTTCCGCATCAACGAGCTGCTATCCGGAAGGATCCTCATCGACGGCGTCGACATCGCGTCCATGCCGCTGCGCACGCTCCGCTCGAACTTGTCCATCATCCCGCAGTCGCCCGTGCTGTTCAAGGGTGCACTGCGATCATACATGGACCCGTTCGATGAGTACACAGACGCTGATATCTGGTCGGTGCTGGAGAAGGTGGACATGAAGCAGCAAGTGGCGGCACTGGAGAACCAGTTGGCGTACGAGCTGAGTGAGAACGGAGAAAACTTCAGTGTGGGCGAGCGCCAGATGCTGTGTATGGCTCGCGCTCTGTTGACTCGGAGTCGCATTGTGGTGATGGATGAGGCGACGGCGTCCATCGACCACGCAACGGAGAGGAAGCTGCAGGAGATGATCAACCGCGACTTCCGTGACGCGACGGTTCTGACGATCGCTCATCGGTTGGGTACGGTGCTGGACTCGGACCGGATCATGGTGTTGAGCGACGGTCGTGTGGTGGAATTCGACACACCTCGGAATCTCGTGAAGGATGAAAACGGAGTGTTTTACAAGTTAGCGAAGGAGGGAGGGTATCTGGACAAACTGCTGTAAGCAAGCAAACGTATACCTGGAGTTTCTTAATAGAAATAATAGTTATGGCAATGATTCCATTTTATTTGACAGCGAGGAAATCTACAACTATAATCCATGCGAATGTTGTGAGCAAACAGCTTCAGGTATACGTTTGCTTGCTTACAGCAGTTTGTCCAGATACCCTCCCTCCTTCGCTAACTTGTAAAACACTCCGTTTTCATCCTTCACGAGATTCCGAGGTGTGTCGAATTCCACCACACGACCGTCGCTCAACACCATGATCCGGTCCGAGTCCAGCACCGTACCCAACCGATGAGCGATCGTCAGAACCGTCGCGTCACGGAAGTCGCGGTTGATCATCTCCTGCAGCTTCCTTCTCGATCGTCGATCACCACAATGCGACCTGAGTCAACAGAGCGCGAGCCATACACAGCATCTGGCGCTCGCCCACACTGAAGTTTTCTCCGTTCTCACTCAGCTCGTACGCCAACTGGTTCTCCAGTGCCGCCACTTGCTGCTTCATGTCCACCTTCTCCAGCACCGACCAGATATCAGCGTCTGTGTACTCATCGAACGGGTCCATGTATGATCGCAGTGCACCCTTGAACAGCACGGGCGACTGCGGGATGATGGACAAGTTCGAGCGGAGCGTGCGCAGCGGCATGGACGCGATGTCGACGCCGTCGATGAGGATCCTTCCGGATAGCAGCTCGTTGATGCGGAAGAGTGCCATGGTGAGACTGACTTGCCGGCTCCTGTGCGGCCAACGATACCGATCTTCTCATTGTTTCGGATGGCGAAAGAGAGTCCTTTGAGCACGGGCGAACCGCCTTCCTTGTAGTTGAAGATAACGTCTTGGAACTGGACGGTGGAGGTATGAGGCCAGGATGCATCCGGTTCAATGACAAGTGGTCGTTGGGTTCCTTCTGCTGGAATGGCTCCGTACTCGAGAATTCGCTCGGGGCTGACCATCTGAATCTCTAGCCATGACCAAGACAAGACGAGACTGGAGAGACTGCCATCGACACTGAGAGCATACGTGAATGCTAGCCCGATGATCCCTGGCGAGAGAAATCTATGCAGGTAAACTAAACTAGAGACCACAAGTGTCACCACGCCAAATCCTACAAGCTGCATGCGTAGCATGAACCAGTACTTCATCACCATCTGAGCGAACCAAGCCTCACTGTTGACGTCATTGCGGCGGAAATTCTCGTTGATCATGCAGGCCACCGAATCTGGACCAAATGCGCGAATAACAACGACGCCTTCTTCCGACTGACTGACATAGCTCAGAATTGGGGACGCCGAAATCTTCCACAGCCGCGCAGTTTCACGGGACGGTGCGAGATACAAATTCCCAATCTTCGTGTATATCCACACCAGAGGGATAATCAACACTCCCAAGAAGTTCATAGTGTACACCGCCGTTGCCAACTGACACGCTGTGAAGAAAAGTAGTCCGAGACATTCTTGAAAGGCGAACGAAATCATGAAATCCACAGCCGTCATGTCATCACCGTAACGGTTCACAATACGGCCGATCGGGTTTGCGTCGAAAAACGGAGCGGAGCCTTCAGCAAAGCCATGGTCATGTTATCAAACAGGTGTCGTGAACCATGAAGACCAATAGCTGCTACCGTCATTGAACGCACGAGCACCATCACTGCAGTACCAGCTCCAAACCAAGCGTACACTTTCATGTTGTACACAGTCTCATCTTCATTGTAGGAACCATCCGTCTGACCCGTCCAGTGACTCAGCCACAGGTCACTGCCGATCTGGAACACTTGCCACAGCGTCTGTACCACAAACAAGAAGATGCACACCTTCACACCACCCAACGCATTGAAGTAGCTCGAGAATACCTCCTTGGACACACGACCTTCCTCGCGCTCCTCATCGTCAATAAGACGACCGATGTCTTTGCTTGCTTTGATGTCCTCATCCTCATGGACAGAACCTTCATCATGAGAAATTTTCAACGTGTACGAGCACCTTGGAAGAGCGACGTCGTGCCGGGTCACCGTTAGTTTTCCATCTTTCACCAGAATCTTCATATTGGCGGCCCCACTAGCAATGATATCGGCACTGTGCGTCACCAGCACCACGGTCTTGTCCGCCAGCAGGTTGCAGATGCAGTCACTGAAGATTTGACTCTGAACAATCGCGTCCACTGCAGCCAAAGGCGAGTCCAAGAGCAAAATGTCAGCATCGGAATAGCACGCACGAGCCAAACACACACGAGCCTTCTGTCCGCCTGACAGGTTCACGCCCTTCTGACCGATCTCCGTGGAGTCGCCTCCAGGGAACTGCTGCAGATCGGGGAGTAGCCCACACGCCTCAATCACGCGCTGGTATTTCTCCTTGTCATACGGAAACCCGAAGAGGATGTTGTCACGGATCGTCATGTTCTGGATCCACGTTTGCTGTGAATAGTAGGCGACACGACCTCGTACGAAGACGCTTCCCGAGAGCTTGTCCATCTCACCGAGCAATGCCGAGCACAACGAGGATTTTCCACTGCCGACCGAGCCGTGAACAACCACGAGATCACCTTTCTTGATTGTGAGGTTGATGTGGTTGAGCAGTACTGCATCTTTGGTCCAACCGAAGGTGCCATCCTGAATGGACATGACGACATCTTGTGGCTGTGCTGTGTCGTCTCGAATAACATTGTTTGGGGTGACTTCGTCTAGAGCGAGGTATTCAGTGAATCGCTCCAGCGAGATTTTTGCTTGATGAACATTTGGATTACCGATGGTAAGTCCCGTAGTGGGTCGCGCAGCACATTGAAGAGAGCAAGAGCAGTGAACACTTTGCCGCATTTAACGACTTTTCCATGACGACCGCGTATACTGCAAATGACACCGTTGAGACTACCACTGGTGAAGCCCACAGCACAAATACTTCAATTGCGCCAATATACATGAACCGTTTGATAGCTGATAGCGCCGTGATGCGCAGCTTGTGGATTTTGTCGGCAAATTTGTCCTCCCATGCGTTTAACTTAACGATCTGAATGGCGTTGAAGACCTCCTTGATACCTTTTATGCAGTCATCCTCGTACTCCATGATATCTTCGAACGCATCCGCCGACAACTTCGACAACCCAAAACTTACGCCCATCGAAGCCACGATGACTGCTAGACCGGCAAAGCTGCAAGGTCGATTACAGCGTAGAGCATGTACACGACTACCACAATTTGGATCGGAATTACCCACAGGCTGCTGATATCCAAGGCTGCATACAGCAAAGTGCTAACATCCGACGAGATCAGGTTCGAGAGATCCACCATCTTCGAGTCACTCTTACTTCGCGTGTTACGGCGTAGTGCCTTCGGAATAGCAGCGCCTTTAGCGCCGCGGTCAGTTGGAGGCCGATCAGCTCCAGGTAGAAGTTCGCGTGTGTGGAAACGACAGCATCTACCAGGCGTGATGCAAAGAAAACACCTAGCCAAATGCTGAGGCTGTACATGTCCATTTCTGGCGCTGCAAACTGCGTGATTACTTGGTGCAGCACGGCAGGAGCAAACAATTCGCAGGCTGTGGAGAAGACCGTCACCAACTCGCAGAGCATTATTCTTGCTCCGTAGGTCGCCACGATGGCTTTAATGATGGACTTGTCGTAGCGTTCGTAACGAGTGATAAAGTCGTCGAACGCTGAAGCAGAGCGGTTTTCCTTCTCCAACTCCGACAAATCGTCGTTGTTGAGCTGCCGCTCATTGCCGGTTTTCATTACGGGGTTGACAAACGAAAAGAAAATTCGCGACCAAAAGGACGATACAGGTGGCATTGATGCACCTTCGCGCAGATCTTGCTTGGTCTCGCGTCCATTGTCGTTGACATCCGGGAAAGTGTCGTAGTTCTGCTTCAACTTAGCTCTCGGCTGCAATAGCGCCGTCATCTTGAAATGAAGGTGGCTAAACGAAGGCCAAACCGAAAATGATTGGTTTCGAGTGCGCTCCACTAATATTAATAGGATCCCTTCTGCTTCACCTCTTGGCAGAATTCACATTGGCATATGATGACGGATTTGCTTCGTGTTCGTCATCACATTCTGCTCTTCCCACACGGTTGGTTCTTGAGGATTCTCTGTGATGAAAGCATTTTATAGTCGCAAGGCTATTTGTGTGGATTGGAATATGAGACCACCTCAAACAAAAAAGATACTAACATGCATTTAATTACTTGTCAAACGGAGACCACTTTAAAACAGCCCAACAACGATTAATTTCGTGGACGCACAGCCGAGACCGGTATTTGGCGATACCAACCGGTATGACCGGTGTGTTAAATAAAATTAGCCTGGGCACTCTCTGAATTTCATAGACTATTGACGCTTTCATCATTTTCTATTGTCTATTTGCTATGTCGGCACGCTCATATCGCTTCTGATCGCTCAGAAGGCACTGACTGCCCCCATGCACTTCTAAATTATCGTGATTTTCACGAATCATATCCGCTATCCCAGCCTACACCGAAGCCCTAGTAATCCATGTTTCCAAAACGGCGGTATTTACCCAGAAAATCCAACAAATTGTCCTTCAGATCACACGAGAATGCAATCGTCCTGGTGCGGCCTGGCCCTGTGTATCGTGTTGGGCTGCTTTCAAAGGTTTCCTTCTCCCGTTTGTTTGTTACCGAGATTAGTTCTCGAGAACAACATGGTCGCGCACCATCACGCCGTTCACCTTGCTCATGGGTATCTGCTGAACAGTAGCGACGTCATGGAAGCGTCCTCATACTTTGCATCGTAAGCGACCACCGAACAGTTACAAAATCGTTCCCCCATCAGCGAAATCTTAGCTCGACCACGGCAGTGAATAGAGACGCAATATACCGATATGTATTCCGGCACGAAATGATCGTCGAAGCAACGATTGTTGATGTTAACGTCTAGCATCTTTCTGCAGGTGATCGTGTCAGAACTGGGAGCAGTTTTACGCATGCATTAACGAGATCTGAAAGCGCCTTGTGACAAATGCGTAATTCGAGAGCTTGATCTCCGCGTCGTTGACGCCGAGCGGTCGGGACTCGCACGAGAATGATACAGTCTTGTCCGACGGCTCGAACGCTCCAAAGGCGTTCACGGTTCTGGAGCAGTTTGAAGTTTGGAGAGTAGGCTGTTAGTGCACATTCTGCACTGCAGAACAAAATTGACAGCGCGAGAAATGCCAAATTCACTCACGGATGATCACGGCCTTCATCTGCACAGCCATGACCTCCGCTGTAATGTATCATAGGTGAAGGGCATCTCTCCCCCATGGTCATTAACTCTGGTCAGGGCTTCCGGTCGCTGGATGTTTCTCTCGATCTGTGTAAAGCGATCGTTGCATTCAGCCATGCAGTAGTAGTCTACAGTCTGTAGCAATGAAGACTTCTGAAGTATCAGGCGACAGCGGGAAGATGTCAATTCGACATCTCCCCGACCAGGTCGTGGCCCACGAGGTCGCAGTTCGCTACCTCGAGTGAGTCACAACGGACTATGACGACCATTCCACCACAGCCAGTCGTCTTGGTTCCTCCCGCCTCTTGATCGTGTACACTCAGCCAGCGTCCACTTTATCCCATGACAGTCTGTTCCCACCGTAGTCCTTCGAAGCGGAGACCAAATGCACATGATTGGCAATCTTAGCCCTTAGTCAAATTTGTATAAAACTATGAATGAGTATATTTGATCAAATTCACAACCAAAATTGTATTGTACGAGGTCTTCATAAATGGATAGCCTCTATTCATCCATTATGTAGCTTGGTAGGCGGTAAAATGGTATTTGCTGAGATTGTCAACGCCGTACGTCATGCTCGACACGAAAGTCAGACAAGTCTTCAATTGACTCTAAAGAGCACAAGTCTCCATCACCATGGTGGCGTTATTGCAAGCCGATGGGTCTCCCAAGTACTCGACGTTCCCCAATGTGAGTGATACAGTGGACAGCACTAAGGAGCGACTGCGTGGAGCAGCGTCCACTCCTGGCACTGCGTCCTTGTGGTCCAAGCTCTTCTTCATCTACGCGAACCCCATGATGAGCGCCGGCAATCTGCGCCAACTCGACAATGAAGATTTGTGGGAACTTGAGGGCGAGAACCGCTCCGCCACAGCGTTTGACGAGTTCGTCCATCACTACGAACGCTACGACAAGTCAATTGTCAAGGCCATGACCGCAGCCTATGGCGGCCAGTTCCTACTCAGTGGACTGGCAATGCTCTTCACGACGGCTTGCAATGTCTTCGCTCCAGCTGTCCTGAACCACGTCATCACCGTGTTCGCTGCACCTGACATTGACATGGCCAGCCTCAGTGTCTGGTTGGGCGTCTTCTTCGCCTCAAGACTCGTGAACGCTGTCGTCATGACACAAATGAGGTTTTACCTCGAGCTGATCGCACTTCGACTGACGGTGACTTTGAAGGCGCTTCTGTTCCAGAAGGCGATGCGACGCAGCATTCAGAGCAAAAGAGAGTCCAAGACGGTGGATATCTCCAATTTATACTCGGCAGATGTGAATAACGTATTGTTCGCCGCCTTTCAGATCAACAGTTTGTGGGTTATCCCTATTCAGATCGTCGTGGTCGTCTACATGTTGTACGCGGTCATTAACCTCGCTGCTTTTGCCGGTCTGGCGATTATTGCCGTGTCCATGTTGGCAAGTTTCGTGATTGCTAAACTTTCGGGAAATGCGTTTGAAGATATTATGAAGTACAAGGACGATCGTATGAAGTCCATCAAGGAAGTCTTTAACGCCATCCAAATCGTCAAACTGAACGCTTGGGAGGACAAGTTTGCTGATAAGATCCACAAGCTTCGAGCCACAGAATTGTCAGCGGTTAAGAAGTTTTTGTATCTCGGGGCAGTCAACATTTTCGTGCTATGGTCTTCTCCGCTTGCGGTGTCAGCTGTATCATTCGCGGTATACGCGATCGTCATGGAGAAAGTGCTGACAGCAGCCAGGGTTTTTACGGCTATTGCTCTCTTCAATGCGCTTCGTGACCCACTACGGGACTTGCCAACTGTCATCCAGACGTGCATTCAGGCAAAATCTCGCTGGAGCGATTCACTGAATACCTCGCTCTAGACGAAGTCACCCCAAACAATGTTATTCGAGACGACACAGCACAGCCACAAGATGTCGTCATGTCCATTCAGGATGGCACCTTCGGTTGGACCAAAGATGCAGTACTGCTCAACCACATCAACCTCACAATCAAGAAAGGTGATCTCGTGGTTGTTCACGGCTCGGTCGGCAGTGGAAAATCCTCGTTGTGCTCGGCATTGCTCGGTGAGATGGACAAGCTCTCGGGAAGCGTCTTCGTACGAGGTCGTGTCGCCTACTATTCACAGCAAACGTGGATCCAGAACATGACGATCCGTGACAACATCCTCTTCGGGTTTCCGTATGACAAGGAGAAATACCAGCGCGTGATTGAGGCGTGTGGGCTACCCCCGATCTGCAGCAGTTCCCTGGAGGCGACTCCACGGAGATCGGTCAGAAGGGCGTGAACCTGTCAGGCGGACAGAAGGCTCGTGTGTGTTTGGCTCGTGCGTGCTATTCCGATGCTGACATTTTGCTCTTGGACTCGCCTTTGGCTGCAGTGGACGCGATTGTTCAGAGTCAAATCTTCAGTGACTGCATCTGCAACCTGCTGGCGGACAAGACCGTGGTGCTGGTGACGCACAGTGCCGATATCATTGCTAGTGGGGCCGCCAATATGAAGATTCTGGTGAAAGATGGAAAACTAACGGTGACCCGGCACGACGTCGCTCTTCCAAGGTGCTCGTACACGTTGAAAATTTCTCATGATGAAGGTTCTGTCCATGAGGATGAGGACATCAAAGCAAGCAAAGACATCGGTCGTCTTATTGACGATGAGGAGCGCGAGGAAGGTCGTGTGTCCAAGGAGGTATTCTCGAGCTACTTCAATGCGTTGGGTGGTGTGAAGGTGTGCATCTTCTTGTTTGTGGTACAGACGCTGTGGCAAGTGTTCCAGATCGGCAGTGACCTGTGGCTGAGTCACTGGACGGGTCAGACGGATGGTTCCTACAATGAAGATGAGACTGTGTACAACATGAAAGTGTACGCCTGGCTTGGAGCTGGTGCGGCTGTCATGGTGCTCGTGCGTTCAATGACGGTAGCGGTTGTAGGTCTTCGCGCAGCACGTCACCTGTTCGATAACATGACGGTGTCGCTGCTGAAGGCTCCGCCCGTTTTTTCGACGCAAACCCGATCGGCCGTATTGTGAATCGATATGGAGATGACATGTCTGCAGTGGATTTCATGATTCCGTTCGCGTTTGGCAGTTTTCTTGCAATGTTGTTCTTCACGGTGTGCCAACTAGCGACAGCCGTGTACGCCATGAACTTCTTGGGAGTACTGATGATCCCGCTAGTATGGGTCTATGTGAAGATTGCCAACTTTTATCTCGCTCCTTCGCGGGAGATTTCGCGTTTGTGGAAGATTTCTTCGTCTCCAGTGCTCAGTCACGTGGCACAGTCAGAAGAGGGTGTTGTTGTCATCCGCGCGTTCGGCGAGGAAACTGTGGGTCAAATGATCATGGAGAACTTCCATCGCAACGATGTGAACAGCAGGTGTTGGTTTGCAGAGACGGTGACACAGCAATGGTTTCAAGTGCGTATGCAGCTCATTGGTTGCGGCGTCATTTTCCTTGTCGTGTCAGGACTCGTATATCTGCGTGATTTCCTATCTCCCAGTCTCGTTGGATTGGCATTTACATACGCGCTAAGTGTTGACAGTGGTCTTTCCAGTCTTGTCATGGTGTGGTCTTGGGTGGAAATTCAGATGGTCAGCCCCGAGCGAATTCTCGAGTACGGAGCCATTCCAGCAGAAGGAACCCAACGACCACTTGTCATTGAACCGGATGCATCCTGGCCTCATACCTCCACCGTCCAGTTCCAAGACGTTATCTTCAACTACAAGGAAGGCGGTTCGCCCGTGCTCAAAGGACTCTCTTTCGCCATCCGAAACAATGAGAAGATCGGTATCGTTGGCCGCACAGGAGCCGGCAAGTCCAGTCTCACCATGGCACTCTTCCGCATCAACGAGCTGCTATCCGGAAGGATCCTCATCGACGGCGTCGACATCGCGTCCATGCCGCTGCGCACGCTCCGCTCGAACTTGTCCATCATCCCGCAGTCGCCCGTGCTGTTCAAGGGTGCACTGCGATCATACATGGACCCGTTCGATGAGTACACAGACGCTGATATCTGGTCGGTGCTGGAGAAGGTGGACATGAAGCAGCAAGTGGCGGCACTGGAGAACCAGTTGGCGTACGAGCTGAGTGAGAACGGAGAAAACTTCAGTGTGGGCGAGCGCCAGATGCTGTGTATGGCTCGCGCTCTGTTGACTCGGAGTCGCATTGTGGTGATGGATGAGGCGACGGCGTCCATCGACCACGCAACGGAGAGGAAGCTGCAGGAGATGATCAACCGCGACTTCCGTGACGCGACGGTTCTGACGATCGCTCATCGGTTGGGTACGGTGCTGGACTCGGACCGGATCATGGTGTTGAGCGACGGTCGTGTGGTGGAATTCGACACACCTCGGAATCTCGTGAAGGATGAAAACGGAGTGTTTTACAAGTTAGCGAAGGAGGGAGGGTATCTGGACAAATTGCTGTGATCAAAAAAAAAAATGTTAAGTTTTCGTGAGTCCTGTATCAAGGAGTTATTACTTGACTGATATCGATTATGTTTAGCATAAGAACCGCACGCATTTGCCTTCACATATTCGCTCTTAAGCCTGTTTGTGCAGTTGTTGCGCCACTTGAGCCCAGTTTTCGAGTATGTCAAGCGCTTTGCCTGACTCGAGCTGCTTCTTTGCCACCTTGTAACCACACTTAATAGTACCCACCATACCGTAAACGTGCAGGCCAGCGCCAGCATTGTAGGCAATCGTGCTACCCACAGGCGAGTCACTAGCAACACCACCGCCGAGCACCTTTCACAAAATTACAGCGTTCTCCTCTCTGCAGCTCTTTGAGCGTCACAAGTGGCACACCAACGTTCTTAGGGTGTAGTTTGTAGAATTTGAGCGGCGTACTGATACCCTGTTGGATCTCCACCACATCTGCCGGTCCAATCGAATTATGTTCGTCCAGTCCAGCGCAGTGTACAACAAGTCCGTGCTCCACACCAAGCCTCAACAGCACTTCACCAAACGAAAGTAAAAGATCCGGTGTGTAGACGCCGATGACCACACGCTTGCAACCAGCAGGGTTAAGCAAGGGTCCCAGGATACTGAGCACGTTGCGGATGCCCATAGCCCGCGCACGGGCGCCACGTGACGTATCGCTGGGTGGAAGTTCGGTCCGAACAGGAAAGTGATCTGCGCTTGCTCCAAACACGGGGCCACGTTCTGCGTCAACAGCATGGGCACACCCAGCGCCTCCAGCACGTCGGCAGATCCAACTTTGCTAGACACCGAGCGGTTGCCGTGTTTGGTCACTAGTGCACCACAAGAAGCAGCGAGAATAGCCGAAGCCGTCGACAAGTTTACGGTATTGGTGCCGTGACCGCCCGTGCCCACAATATCAAGCACCGGCTGCCCAACCTGCTCACCACGAAGCCAGCAAACGTTAGAGACGACCCATAGCACCTGAAATGACTGAGCAACAGTAAAACGCACCGGAAGCTGCACGTTCACAGAGTGAGCGCGCATGTGTTTGGCGAAGGCTGCGATTTCGTCAGCAGTCTCACCTTTGGTGGCCAACAGTACCAACAGTACACGCGATATACTGCACGGCGAAAGCAACTTCAGGCTCCGTCAGGTCTTCTCGACGCACGAGCTTGGTCAGAAGTTGGCTGAACTCCATTCCCGTGATGTTTCAAACGAACTGACCATTAAGAATGCGCGGTTCGGTACATCAAGGTCGCTTTACTTCATCTTCACGACGACAAAAATTTACTGTAAAGTTAGCGCTGTTAAAACTTCTAGCAGTTGCCTGTTCGTTGGCAATGCCACGTTGATTGGCACCAAGTTGAAGTGCTCGGTGGTGTCTCCACTCAACAGGTAGGCGGTCCGTTTCTACCAACACTTTAGTCACTTGGTGTCTGGCCAATCAACGCGACCAGCGCCACGCTCCCACACTTCACTTTCGCTGACGCGTTAAGCGCGACCCGACCAGGAAGTGCGTGGTGCTCGCGTGGCACGATGCAACCAACCAGTGGTCAATTAACTCGGAAGATCGCAAGTTCAGTTTTCCAGTCTCTGTAATTGGAAAGATGGGGGCTCTGCTGGAACCCACCGAGTCTCCGCTGTCCACGATCAATCCTCGCAACCGCTACGACACCTTCCCGCATCTCAATGACGACGTGGACAAGACCAAACGACACTTTACGGACGTTGCATCCACTCCAGGCACTACGTCCTTCTGGTCGCGTCTCCTTTTCTCCTATGCCAACCCTTTGGTGGCGCTGGGTAACACCCGCCAATTGCACAGTGAAGATCTATGGGAACTTGAAGGAGAGCTCCGCTCCACCACTGCATTTGAAGAGTTCAATGGCCACTACGAACGTCATGGCAAGTCCATTTTCAAGGGGATGGCGACTGCTTATGGCGGAGAGTTCCTACTCTGGGGACTGGTCGTGCTCTTCTCCACTGCCTGCAACCTCGTCGCTCCTGTCGTCCTGCACCACGTCGTTGATACATTATCGGTGGCTGACATTGACTTGAATAACCTCAGTGTGTGGCTCGGGATGTTCTTCGCCTCACGGTTTGTGAACGCAATTCTGTCGATACAAATGTACTACGCACTGGAGATGATCGCCATCCGACTCACAGTGACGCTCAAGACGCTGCTCTTCCAGAAGGCCATGCGACGCAACATCCAGACAAAGAACGACTCGAACGTCGTGGACATCTCCAACCTCATAAGCACCGACGTCAACAACGTCTTATGGGCGGCGTTCCAGGTGAACAAACTCTGGGTTATCCCCATTCAGATCACCGTGGCTGTGTGGATGTTGTATGCTGTCATCGGATTCGCGGCGTTTGCGGGGTTAGCGGTCATTGCGGTGTCTATGCTAGCAAGTTTCGTCATCGCGAGGTTCTCTGGCATTGCCTTTGTAGACATTATGAAGCGCAAAGACGACCGACTAAGTGCCATCAAGGAGGTCTTTAGCGCCATCCAGATCGTCAAACTGAACGCGTGGGAGGACAAATTTGCCGACAAAATCCACAAGCTTCGCGTCGTGGAGCTTTCTGCAGTCAAGCGCTTTCTGTACCTTGGTGCAGTTAACATTACTATTCTATGGTCCTCTCCACTTGTGGTTTCAGCCGTATCTTTCGCTGTGTATGCAATCATCATGGAGAAGACTCTGACTGCGGCAAAAGTGTTCACTGCTCTTGCTCTCTTCAATGTGCTGCGCGACCCACTACGGGACTTACCATCGGTAATCCAAATGTTCATCCAAGCAAAAATCTCGCTGGAGCGATTCACTGAATACCTCGCTCTAGACGAAGTCACCCCAAACAATGTTATTCGAGACGACACAGCACAGCCACAAGATGTCGTCATGTCCATTCAGGATGGCACCTTCGGTTGGACCAAAGATGCAGTACTGCTCAACCACATCAACCTCACAATCAAGAAAGGTGATCTCGTGGTTGTTCACGGCTCGGTCGGCAGTGGAAAATCCTCGTTGTGCTCGGCATTGCTCGGTGAGATGGACAAGCTCTCGGGAAGCGTCTTCGTACGAGGTCGTGTCGCCTACTATTCACAGCAAACGTGGATCCAGAACATGACGATCCGTGACAACATCCTCTTCGGGTTTCCGTATGACAAGGAGAAATACCAGCGCGTGATTGAGGCGTGTGGGCTACTCCCCGATCTGCAGCAGTTCCCTGGAGGCGACTCCACGGAGATCGGTCAGAAGGGCGTGAACCTGTCAGGCGGACAGAAGGCTCGTGTGTGTTTGGCTCGTGCGTGCTATTCCGATGCTGACATTTTGCTCTTGGACTCGCCTTTGGCTGCAGTGGACGCGATTGTTCAGAGTCAAATCTTCAGTGACTGCATCTGCAACCTGCTGGCGGACAAGACCGTGGTGCTGGTGACGCACAGTGCCGATATCATTGCTAGTGGGGCCGCCAATATGAAGATTCTGGTGAAAGATGGAAAACTAACGGTGACCCGGCACGACGTCGCTCTTCCAAGGTGCTCGTACACGTTGAAAATTTCTCATGATGAAGGTTCTGTCCATGAGGATGAGGACATCAAAGCAAGCAAAGACATCGGTCGTCTTATTGACGATGAGGAGCGCGAGGAAGGTCGTGTGTCCAAGGAGGTATTCTCGAGCTACTTCAATGCGTTGGGTGGTGTGAAGGTGTGCATCTTCTTGTTTGTGGTACAGACGCTGTGGCAAGTGTTCCAGATCGGCAGTGACCTGTGGCTGAGTCACTGGACGGGTCAGACGGATGGTTCCTACAATGAAGATGAGACTGTGTACAACATGAAAGTGTACGCTTGGTTTGGAGCTGGTACTGCAGTGATGGTGCTCGTGCGTTCAATGACGGTAGCAGCTATTGGTCTTCATGGTTCACGACACCTGTTTGATAACATGACCATGGCTTTGCTGAAGGCTCCGCTCCGTTTTTTCGACGCAAACCCGATCGGCCGTATTGTGAACCGTTACGGTGATGACATGACGGCTGTGGATTTCATGATTTCGTTCGCCTTTCAAGAATGTCTCGGACTACTTTTCTTCACAGCGTGTCAGTTGGCAACGGCGGTGTACACTATGAACTTCTTGGGAGTGTTGATTATCCCTCTGGTGTGGATATACACGAAGATTGGGAATTTGTATCTCGCACCGTCCCGTGAAACTGCGCGGCTGTGGAAGATTTCGGCGTCCCCAATTCTGAGCTATGTCAGTCAGTCGGAAGAAGGCGTCGTTGTTATTCGCGCATTTGGTCCAGATTCGGTGGCCTGCATGATCAACGAGAATTTCCGCCGCAATGACGTCAACAGTGAGGCTTGGTTCGCTCAGATGGTGATGAAGTACTGGTTCATGCTACGCATGCAGCTTGTAGGATTTGGCGTGGTGACACTTGTGGTCTCTAGTTTAGTTTACCTGCATAGATTTCTCTCGCCAGGGATCATCGGGCTAGCATTCACGTATGCTCTCAGTGTCGATGGCAGTCTCTCCAGTCTCGTCTTGTCTTGGTCATGGCTAGAGATTCAGATGGTCAGCCCCGAGCGAATTCTCGAGTACGGAGCCATTCCAGCAGAAGGAACCCAACGACCACTTGTCATTGAACCGGATGCATCCTGGCCTCATACCTCCACCGTCCAGTTCCAAGACGTTATCTTCAACTACAAGGAAGGCGGTTCGCCCGTGCTCAAAGGACTCTCTTTCGCCATCCGAAACAATGAGAAGATCGGTATCGTTGGCCGCACAGGAGCCGGCAAGTCCAGTCTCACCATGGCACTCTTCCGCATCAACGAGCTGCTATCCGGAAGGATCCTCATCGACGGCGTCGACATCGCGTCCATGCCGCTGCGCACGCTCCGCTCGAACTTGTCCATCATCCCGCAGTCGCCCGTGCTGTTCAAGGGTGCACTGCGATCATACATGGACCCGTTCGATGAGTACACAGACGCTGATATCTGGTCGGTGCTGGAGAAGGTGGACATGAAGCAGCAAGTGGCGGCACTGGAGAACCAGTTGGCGTACGAGCTGAGTGAGAACGGAGAAAACTTCAGTGTGGGCGAGCGCCAGATGCTGTGTATGGCTCGCGCTCTGTTGACTCGGAGTCGCATTGTGGTGATGGATGAGGCGACGGCGTCCATCGACCACGCAACGGAGAGGAAGCTGCAGGAGATGATCAACCGCGACTTCCGTGACGCGACGGTTCTGACGATCGCTCATCGGTTGGGTACGGTGCTGGACTCGGACCGGATCATGGTGTTGAGCGACGGTCGTGTGGTGGAATTCGACACACCTCGGAATCTCGTGAAGGATGAAAACGGAGTGTTTTACAAGTTAGCGAAGGAGGGGGATGTTTATCGAAGTTGTTATGATGAACGAGTTGTCAATGAAAGGAAGACTGAGTTCATAGGCACAAATTTTTGCTTCAGTTGTCTCCCGTGTGTAAAGGAATGTTGAATGCTTAGTTTCTGTATTTAATGTTTCTACTGAAGAACGATTGAAGGCACTGGGGCTTCATACAGTGATGTACGGCGCTTGAAATCTTGCGAGTCTACTATGTACTCTGTCCTGACTCCAGCTACCGCTGAAGTGGCTTCCTCAAGCGCCATGGCAGCCATTGTACTTGTTTGGTTTCCTTTGTCGAAGACGGACCAACCAGTTTCTGTGCAGTCTGTGAGCTTTACCAATGGAGACTCGTTCCCATAAATGTACACACTCAACTTCTTGTGCTTGGGGCCCTTGGGTTGAATAAAGTCGTCAAAAAACTGAAGCACGTCCGAGATTTGCAGCGTGCGCACCAACTCCGCTAACTTGACCTTGCGACCAAACTCATACTGGTGGTTCGCAATTTCCACCAGCAGAGATTGCATTTCTTCCTCTTGGTTTTTGGGCTTTTCGACGTACCCCTTTACGACAGACTGGATGTGTTTTGCAATTGGCCAGCATCCATGCAAGCGATTGTTTCGCGGAATTCGTTCAAAAATTTGTCAATCTGCTGCTCAATAAATTCCGGCGAAGCGACATTGGATTGAACCACGATATTGAATGACTGTACTCCGTTCCCACGCGAAGGCGTCGAGTACACGGTGTAGCCCAACTGCTCCTTGGTCCGAAGTTGATCGAAAAGCGGCTCGTCGACCATTTGATGAAACAACGCCAGTCTTGCTCGATCCAAGTAGTTTTCCACGCCAATTTGGTATGTACAGTTTACAGCGCAGTTTGCGTTGTCTGGGTTGGGGTGGAGACACTTGTAGATGTAATGCACGCCACACAACATCTTCACTTGTCGCCCAAGCCAATACTTCCGTGATGGAAGTGTGGTCACTCTGTCTGGTCCGTGGACTTGATTAAGGATAAGCTCAGTGATAGACATCGCCTCGGCCTTGTCCAAGTTGCCATACACGAGGATGTCAATGAAGACCTGTCGGAACAGACGTTTCGAGTGCGCTATCACGTCCTGAAACGAGCAACGCCGGATAGCAGTAACGATATCATCAACGCTCCAGCTTCGTTCATGCAGTAAATTTGACTCTTGCTGGACTGCATGGCGGTGCGCTTCTTCAAGACGCATATTTTCGAAAGAGCGGCACTTTGCGTGCTTTACACGCTCAAACGCTTCATCTCCGATGTGGCTCTCAAAGCTATTCATGACTTCTAGGATCCGTTGAACGAGAATGGGTAGCTTTGGGCTGTATCCCACACTACTCAAGTAAATGTTACTCCCGCTGAATCGCAGCTTGTAGCTCATGCCTGCCAGGAGAGCATCATACGAGTACTCATTCAGTTCATCTTTCAAGCAGGCCACAAACAGTGCTGAGAGAGCGTAGTGGTACGGAGTAGGATTCACCTCGGGGAATGAAAGGTGGCGAAAGCAAATGTCCGTGGTTTCTTGAATTCGACGTCTGGCTTGTACCAAACGCGACATAAATCGTCGTCACGAATGATCCGTGGATATTTGTGTAGTGTGTTCACCTTGCGTTTATCAATCAGACTCAACTCAGACAGCACGAATGCATTCGGGAGCGGCAAATGAAGCGCGCAGTTTTTGCCTGGGTTCGTCATGTCTTCCAGAAACTTGGAGGATAACGGCAGCTCACGGTATTTAGTGCCATACCACTTCTCCTCGCTCGTTGCACGTTCTTCGAGCGTCTGGCATGCGACAAGCACTCTCATCTGCTCCGGAGTCATGAGCCGAAGAAGTTCAAGAGTCTGCTCCCATTCGTAGGGGAAGTACAGTACACCCTCAGACACAATGTCACGTTTCGGGAAGACGTGCATATTCGCTGCGACGACGCTCGTGAAGTCGGCAGGAGGGCTCTTACTCTGGAACATGTAATGTGTCAGCGACAAATTCTCGAGCTCGTCGAATACCCATTTCTCCCACGGAGACGACAACATCAGGTGCATATACTGGAACATCGCTCGCAGGATATCATCAGCTCGCTCGATGCCCTCTTCTGTCGCGTCAAAGCTCGCCACAAAGAGCGAGAACTCGTCATATTCTTCAACGATACCAGCGTAGACACCGTTGGCCCATTTTTCTCTTGAGATACGAGAGCAGCGAGCCCTGTCCTTCATGTCCAATGAGGTGACTGAGCACAGACGCTTGCTGCTGCGAGTATCCTTTTCCTCGAAGAAGGCAGCACCCACGAACACTGGACTACCTTCCAATCCATGACTGGCACAACTTCCAGCCGCCGCCCTAATTGGTCAGCAGTGTACGGCTGTTCTTCGTCAAATTGCGGACTTTGTTGTCCGGAGTTGGGAATCTCCGTGAAAAACTCGCGCACCCACTTGCTTAGCGTATCGATGTCCTCCTTACCGTATACGACGAGCATCATAATACTAGCCGAGTAGAATTTCTTGTAGAACTTGAGCAGCGCTTCTCGAACATCAATCCCTTTGTCTGTAGGGATAACACTCAAAGTCTCTTTGTTGCCGACACCAAATTTGTGGTATGGATGTCTGGGATTGCCTTGTCCTCTCTCCAGCTGATTGATCCGCCACGAGTCGTCTTGTAGGTAATTTGTACTCTCGGAATCTACTGCATTCATCTCCCGTTCCGTGGCACTTGGTGTGAAGAGTGGGGCGATAAAGAACTGGGCAAAACGATCTAAAGCTTCGTGGAGGTGTGAGGCCCCGACGTCGAAGTAGAAATTCGTGTCTCGACCGGAAGTGAAGGCATTACTGCTGCCTCCATTGGCGTTGAGGAACGCACTGTAGCTGTTCTCGTCTGGGTACTTTTGAGTGCCTAGAAACAGCATGTGCTCGCAGAAATGGGCGAGTCCGGGAGCTCCTCAGGGTCGGAGTGGAAACCCACACGGACGTCCATTGCAGCAGAAGCCGTTTCGGTGGTCGGATCGGACACGACCAACACATGGAGAGAGTTGCAGAGTTCAAGGTATTGGAACTGGCGCTCGTCCAGAGAAGACAAGTCGATCCCGTCCGGGGACTGCACCACGCGCTGCTGCGTCATTGGTGGTTGTTAGCACAGGAGCACCTACCTAATAGCTGGAGTGGTACAGTGTGCCGTTGTTTAGCTTTGCAGTACCGAACCAATGGTACAGTAGTAGCACTGCTATTTAATACTGGCTACTAATGCTGTGCACTGATAGTAAATCATGGATAGTACTATAGTTTTAATAGTAATATTTGTTTGCTACACATATTATACTAAAATAGATACTAATAGAAAATAATAACATTTAATATCGCGCAGTTTTTAGAGTATTAATGTTTTTAAATTGGATAGAGTGGTAATGTTTCCATCACCATATTGCGGTGTTTTATTCAAATGTTGTCCCTATCAGTATTTAAAATCTTTTCGCGCAAGTTCATTCTGTGCGTACAACTAGCACTTGCAGACGGAATTCAACCGGCTGCGGTTGTAGGATAAAACCACCGAGGTTTGGAGCTGTATGCTATCGGATCAAAATTCGAGTTTTTGCGACCCGAAGAACTGGTGGTGTGCCCATATACTGGGAAGATGCAGACGAAGGATCCTGAGAAGGAGTATACGATCAAGCTGAAAGCGAAGAATGGCAAGAACCAAGACATCTATTTAGATGTTGATTCGGTGAGAAGCATGGGTCGATTCGTCAACCGTAGTTGTGATATTAATTCTCGCATTGAGGAATTGATCGGCGCCCAAGGTCTTGAGATTGCAATCGTCGCTGTCGAGACATTCTCATAGGGGGATTACCTGCGATTATGGAGCGTCCACGAACTTTTACTGTACTTGCGGGTTGTCAAGACATGTTGACAAGGGTCGTCGTGGCCCGTTAGCTAAGAAGTCGTGGCGTCGCGTCTCCGAATCAAGAATCCAGTTCCAGTGATGGTGGACTTCGAGTCGGACGAGAATGAATCTGTTGAGTATGGCGAAGAAGACGAAGACAGCGATGAAGAATATTGCCCTTGAATTGTGGACGTAGGTAGGTTGTAGGTTGTAGGTCGTAGGTAGGTAGTGGCATCGGGTTTAGCAGTAGGTGTCAGGCTCATTAAAGTTTTCAATTTCAATACACATCAATTTCATCATAACTGCACTGTGCATGTTGCCCATCTTGGTATAGTTGTTTAGTATAGCGCGAGAATCATGCTTGATTTATAGAAATCTTGCAGGTTCAATAGTGGGAAACTTAGTTTGTTCATCTTGTGTTCCCAATGTTAGAAATAAATTTGCTGTATATCGCTTCGTGCCTTGGTGTCCACACACTTGCTGCGTCAAAACTCGACTGTGTCACGGGTCTGGGCATGCTTTTGGGACAACAGGCATTTAGATCGAGTTGGTTGTGTGGGGGACTTGTAGGAGTAATGGTATCGATATTGTGGAGTCCCATCCTGGTTAACCTAGTAAATTTAGGGCACATCGTAGCACTTTCAATACGCCACAAGTACACTCTCACGTACGCCACTGCCCGGAATCGTATGTATACTACTGATGTCTGGGCATTTTGGAAAATACGGTGGCTCTGGTGTATCCATGTTGAGTATAACCCACCGCGCTTATAATATGAAAGAAACTTTGATCAAGTTCAGGTGTCCAAACTCCTTCAAGCTTGCCCGGGTAGAATCAATATCAAGCAGATATACCACGCTTCGTCATTCGACATCGCTTTGCAAGAACGGCGTGATACCGCTAAATAAGTCTACCCACAACGCATTTGCTGCTAGGTAATCCCAGAATAAATGTGTGGCTGCCTCTGTTGCCAGGCATCCATGTTAAGCATGCTTGCGTCTAACTTTAAGTCCATTGTGTTGTAGGTAAAATTTGAAATCACCTAGAATAGGGAGCAATACTTTGTCCAAGTTGAGTGCCGATCGCCACATCTTGTACCAATCCGATTTCGTATCAATGTTTAGTACCGTGTTGGGTTGTATCGAGATTGTTGGCAGTGTATGGAGCAGTCGATAAAAATCTCGGTTCTTCATCCGAGGCAATAACATTCCCTTGCAAGTCTATGTGTGGGTTGCGGCAGCTACGTCCTCAGGCACGTATGGTCCGCAAGGTGGGATTGCTGGTAACACCTTCCATTTGTGTAGTTGCTTCATAAAGTGCGAAGACTCTTAGCTTTGGGCTGGCAAAGTCAATTTCAGTCAGAATGTCGATACAGATACTCTTCGTGGCAACTTGCCCATGATGTTCGATGAAGTCGCGTAATCTGATGTAGCCTTGGACCCGAAAATGTTCAACCAGGGCTGATATACCTTCAAACAGTTTTTGCGGTTTGTACAGCGAAGAGAAAATTCAACCAAATCGGCATTTCGAAATTGTGGCGAGAAAGAATTTCCACATCTAACTCTTTCGCGAAGTTTTCTCCACGCTTGAAAGTCAAAAACCGCAATACCCCTAGAGGTCTTCATCGTTCGGGGCGGGGGTGGTGCGCGGCATTTGGAGGTATAAATGTCAAACGTCGTTCCACTTAGTCCGTGAAAAGTGCAGCCACCGGTTCAAACTATCGAGGTAATTCTAGTTTTGTGCATGCATATTCCACCGAGTCACGAAGTGTGCATAATTGAAGAGCTGCACCAATGGCTGCTGTTTCTAGAAGTCCGAGACCACCCTTGGTAGGTGGTCAATATAGCTATTCTTCCGGAAAATAACCTTTTATAGTTTCTTCTGCACCACTGGGTTCCTTAAACAGGAACGACTTACGCAAATTGTGAACTTGGTCCACAATCCCAGCCGGGACCTGTGTCACCGCAGTGGTGTACTAAAATAGTGGTAGGACAATTGTTCACAAAATCCTCGCGTTAACTAGCACAGTGACAATGGTGGCCTTATAAAAAATCGGATCGCAACTGAAGAATTTTCCAAATCCATAATACTTGAGTACGCAGCTTAGTGCCAGCCACAAAACACTGTCAAAGGCCTTAGCAAATTCGAAAAGAACTACTCCCACATTCTTCAACCCCAATTTTGCGCGTGCTGTTACAGGTGTTGGAATTCGATGCATGCATGACATTTCAATCATCCTTGGGTGAAACCACATTGGCCTGGGTGCAAAGTTTCGGAAGGATATGCCGTAGTCGGTAAGAAATGAATTTTGGTCCAAATTTTGCATCATGGTTGAACAGGGTCAATGGTCGGTAATTCGAGGGAAGAACCCATCTCCTTTCTTGTAGAGCAGATAGATGTACGCTCTACGCTGGAATTTGGTCATGCGTCCTTATTAAATTGGTCGGCATCAATTAGTTCATAAAGTCGAGCCAACCTGTGCGAAAAGAATTGATAATATTCTGCCGGTATATCATCGGGACCACTTGATTTCCCTTGATTGTTGTTTTAAATGCCCAGAAAAATTCTTCTGCTGTCATAGAAGAGTTAAACAGCGTTGGTCTTCTTTTGAAAGCCTCGCTGTAGTATATTCCAGGAGCTTCAAATTTTTCACCGACTGAAAGTATCTTGTTGTAATATCGGTTCCAGATCCCAAGAAGGGCTCAGGAAAAAATCCCCAATACCTTCTGTGGGCCACAGCCATCAAACCTGTGTGTCGTCGTTGTACCATCATCCAATCTAACGCTGGGGGTTGTTGTCTATCACACCAACTGCCTCCGATCTCAGAAATCTCCGGAAATCCCAGATTTAGCTTGGTCCTCCCTGACAAGTCTTGGTCTGCGTGTTTCGTCCGAAATTCCCGGGTTAATGTATAAACACACCACACCAATCTCGGTCCTCTTCTTTATAGACCTTGGTCCCAGGTCTCTCAGCCTCTTTCTTCTCCTAACGACTCCGGCTCAGAGTCGCGACAGCCCCTTCTTTTCCGGTCGGCCTGGATCTAGGCCGAAACAATCTTATTCCTAAGGACCTAGGTCAAAGACCGTACTAGTTTATCCTTTCTTCTCTTCGGGTCAAGCAACGAACCGGAAAAGGAGTTGGCGGCTCGGTTTGAGCCAGTCCGAATCCAAAGCACTCACACACACACTGTGACTACCCGCGCACCACGCCATATTAAGGCGGGCACTAGTAATCACTCAATACACTGGGAGGCAATCAGTCACTCCCGACACACTATGCAATTACCCTGCCTAAACCTCAGAGGAAAGCACTTTCTCCCCGAAATATGAAATACACACAGCTATCTGTCGTCAATATAGGCAAACTGTATGTATATGAGATATGAAATAACCAAACCACTCCCACTTGGCTAACTAGGCTGAATTTTATGGAGTCCCTAACTTACTACCAATAACTACAAGGAACAAAATCACTTGCATCCTTCGGGGCAAATTGAACTCTGATTGTTAACCTTACATATGCAAATATAAAAGGCCTACTAGACAAAAGGCGCAAACTCCGTCTGGGTGCATCTTGAACTTGGGCAAAAGGCATCTGTCGAGTAGTTAAGTTGAGCAGTACTTGATAAAGCGGCGTTTTCCGATTGGCTGAGACCTGTGAGGTGCTCGTATATGTTGAATCATGTCGAAGTTGAGGTATGACTGGAAAGTGGTAATGCAGCGATCTTCAAAGCGACCCTCTGCATGTAGCCGTCGTGAACCGAGGATTGCTTACTTGAGCTGGGCTGAAATGACATCTCAGACCGAGACTTCATAGCTCAGCCCAGTGTGGTGAAGCGCAGTTCCCAAGTCACGATCGATCAACGATCTGAGTGAAAGGATTGATGGAATCAAGATCGATCGACTGGAAGGCTACAGACTCAGAATTATCAGGGTCGGGTTAGGGGCCAAATAAGAACTGGATCGGTCCGATCCAGATCGACAATGGTGCCATCATTTCAGTACAGATCGGCCCGATCTGATCGACTGCGATCCAGCTGGTGGGGTGCAATTATTACGATACAAGTTGCCACCTTTGTGGTACGTACTCCCAGCAAGATCCAGAACAGCCAACGAAGGGTACAAATCAGGTGATGTGCTAGATGGGTAGGAAGAAGGTTGAAGAAGGATTCTAAGGCATTAAACAGAGAGCAATTTTCCGCACAACACACAAGTGGTTCTTACTATTCCGGGAGGAAGTATATTGGCCCACCCGACGACAAGAGACTACTGGATCGCTCAAGGAAGATCGTAGAAGACCCTGGATCGCTTGGCCAGGTTACGACCGCTCTCTCACTATCAAGATCCCGCTATAGGAAGCGGCAAGCAAACGAAAAGGACACACACAAGGACACCCATACCCGATCAGCTCAAGTGACTACTGATCGGCCGATCGACAAACCGCGTGAAGAATTCCCGCGTGGTTATCAACCCCAATCCCAAGTACCGTCCATACGGTTCCAAGAACGACCAATCGACACCTTCGCCGAGTACCAAGAGAGCGTAACCACACCGACGGGTACACAAGGTGAGTTCAAGGTCAGCATCTACACGGATCTACGGAGTACCCCCTCCGTTAGTCGGTAGTCCGGGCAACCGTTGACGAGTTTGGATCGTGCTAGCAATTTCACGATCCCCACTTCGCCCCATCAGCCACTCATATCCCAGCTTTTCTAGCCTCTCAGACTTCTCATCTGGGACCTCGCTATCCAGACCTCAGCTCGGCCCTCCAAACTTTAGCTCAGCCTTCCCAGCCTTTAGCTCAGCTCTCAGCTTTTAGCCCAGTCTTGAGGTCAACATCTCAGACGTTGAGATCCGAGTTCGACCCCGAACGGAGTCAACCCCGACACGCTGTTCGAAGTTAAACTTTGAGCGAGAACCGGCTTCGGGCGGGTGTGTAATGGGTCTGGTCATCATATTACATGAGGTGGTTGTGTGGAACACACCACCTTCTGAGTTCATTGTGGGTAACAGTTATCTGTTATGATATCTGTTAAATAACTGATACCTACATGAACTATTTGTAATAGGCACTCTGGTCTATTAATGGGCAATGCGATCACAGATTGGTGTACACACTTCCGTCATGAAGGTGAAGGTGACGCAAATATGGGTACATATTTGCTGTCATTCCGCCTTTGGCGCAATCAGTGATTACGCCAAGTGTTCTCTGCTTCTTTGTGCATGATGATGGTTCCTTCTCTGGGAAAGTGTCTGGTAACAAGGCCGGTGCATCACCTGAGTTCTTGTGGCCAATCACAAGATGCCACGCGGCAGGAAGATTCTTCGAAGGAGAATCTTCAAGTTTAACCTGATTCAACCCAAGTTTTATATTGTATATGTAGGTTAAATTACATTTAACCCCAAGGACTGGTGGTTTTATTCATAGGATTCAGGAACCATAAGCTCATTTTAATTCAGTTACAATTTTACCTTCAAGCCTTCAAGTTGCCTCTTCCTCCGCCAAGTAGGGAGTCGCCTCTGTCACAAGAAGAATCGGCTCACAGCTTTGTGAGTCCGTTTGCTCTTTAAGACCGAAGACCCAGCCTAAGCACCCGGCTCGCCTCTGTTCGAGTTCCGTTCGCTTCAGGCTTCAGCATCGGCTCGCACTGCGAGGCTGTGCTAAGAACAGCTTCCTCTGTTCGGGTGTTCAGGCCAACCAGCTCTTAGCTTTGCGTGAGCAGGTTTGGACTGAGTCCCGTTACAGTGTTGGCCAATGATGGATGGGGTTCGACTTGGGAGGCGAGCTCAGTCAGTCAAATGATGGGTTCGAAATAAAACTTTCTGAGAACCTCATCACAAAGTTTAGCCGCTACCTTCGTCATAGATGTAATGCTATTACCCAGTTCATTGAATTGACAGAGCCATGGACCCATAAATTGTAGTCGGTGCAACTCGTGTCATCAAAATGGAAGAGGTGACAGTGAAGTACGCGCCTTCATTATGGTTCCTGTGTGAATGCGGAGAAGATAATTGCTGTGATAAGGACCGTGTTGATCCAGATCATCCAGCCAAATCTCGAAGAAACTGCGTTCGGGAAAGATGTAAGGAGAAGATAGTCATCGGAGTACTAGTAGCGTAGGATTAGAGGAATCGTAGGTCCATTCACCATAATACATTGAACCGTTGACTGTGATTCCATTGTTGTCCAGCATCATCTCTTAGGCGATATATCGTAACGTGGTTATGCCACACTCACTTATCCCATGCAGGAACATTGTGCAACATGCATTTGTAGGCGAAAATTTCAAACGGCTCGAGAGGACAATTTTGCAAAAAGTCCGAGCCAAAATCCAGCAAGTCCACAGTTCGAAACTTTCAAGTCAAATTTAACTTTGTCGACCATCATCTCCACAGAGTCGATATATCAACGGTTATGCCTCGTACTCCCATATCGACAACGATAGGGGCCCAACACGCAATACAGGTGTGGTCCAGTTAGGGAGGACTGTGTAGTGCATCGTCCGGTATATCCAAATTAACTTGAAAATTTGGACCAATTCTCCGAAGTAGACGGAGTAACTTGGGGTTCGTGGTCTCAGAAGCTTACACGACGCAGGTGGAGACGTACGAAGGCTAATGCCCGACAGGAGACGTACGTTGGTGAGGTCTGGACGTTTTGAAAAATCCGATGGTTTCTGTGAATCCATAGTGGGTATAATACTACCGACCGTAAGATATGAAGGACTTGTATCATGTTCCGGTGACCATACTCCTGTAGACTAGACACCGTGAATTGAAGGTCCTTGAGATAGACCACGTTCTCCCATGTTACTGGAGTCTCCAGTAGTTCGTTGAGAGGGTCTAAGAAAGTTGGCCAGATAGTCGTTGCAACAGTACATTTCCAGAAGAGATGTTTGACTGATTCCGTCTCTGGGCATCCATGCGGGCAATTCGTGTCTTTGTCTGTATATTGATACTTGCGGCGCACCTTGAGTCCGTTGTGTTGCATGCGGAACCTGAGGTCGCTAAGTATTGGCAGGATGGTCTTGTCTAGTGCAAGGTCCATTCTCCACGTTGTGTTCCAATCTGGGCTAACGTCAATATCTAATGCGAAATTTGGCCACGTCGGAATTGTTGGGAGCGTATGTAATTTCCGGTAGAAGTCACTGTTTCTCAACACTTGAATCGTCATTCCTCTGAAAACCCAGTTGTGAGTTGCAGCGATCACATTTGTGGGGACGACTGGGCCGAATGTAGGTTGCGTATCCATAAATTTCCACTTTTTCAAGTGATTATAAAATACTGTTGCCGCTAATGTACGGAGGCGCGGGTAGGCAAATGGGATGTCTTCTAGGATTTCCCGGCATAATTCCAATGTTATACCTGCTCCATGACGTGTAATAAAGTCACGTATCCTTGTGTATCCTTTTGCCCGAAAATATTCCACTGACTCGGATGTGCCTTCCATTGGGCGCTCGAGTGTTCCAATTAATAACGTGAAATTTAACCAAAGTGGGGCATCAATAGCGTGACGTTGCAGCATGGAAACTGTCAGTTCCGAGTTCCTGAGTAGTTGCCATGCTTGTAGGGTCACAACCAGAACGTCAGTTGAGCCCATCGCTGGGGGCTGGGCTGGTTTTGGAATTTTTGCATATAATATGTCAAAAGTTTCCCCACTTCCATCCAGTGTTTTGGTGCACAGTGTTGCCGCCGGTTGAAACCAATGTGGGATACGTAACGTGGACCCTGTTGCTATGATAGCATCTCTAAGAATGCATAACCTCATGGCGGCGCAAAATGTTGCTGTCTCAGGAAGACCCAATCCGCCTTTTGAAGATGGCCAATGTAGCCATTCTTCAGCAAAGTCACCAGTTATGGAATCTGTGGCAGAGACCGGTTGTTTGAACAAAAGGCCTTGCAGATATTCTTGACCTTGTCCACAACGTCTGCAGGCATGGGAGTAACCGCTGCAGTATACCATAACACTGGGAGCACAATTGTTCTCAAAATTACTGCACGTCCCCGGAGAGTTCTAGCTCGATATTTCCAAAGGAGACATCGAGTTACCAGCTTAGGTATTAGGCTGTTGAACCTAAAACTGGGAGGAAGCGTGGGGCTTTGTGGTATACCAAGCAGATTAGTATGTCCGTCGTCTGCCACCACGTGTAGGGAGTCGGTTTCCAAGAAATTCCTGAGTTCAGGGTCGCATTCTTGAAATGGAAGTACTATGGTTTTTGCCTTGTTGAGGGTAAGTCCTGCTGCGTCCGCATAACCCTGGACCGCATCCACGAAAACCCGTGTTTGCCGCAGGTCTGACAGTATCCCTGTACAGTCATCCGCAAAAGAAATCAAGTGGTGGGGACGTTTTGACTCGGGAAGGTTGATTTCCAGTCTGGTATCTCAAATAACACAATAGCGGTTCGAGAAATATTACGAAAAGTGCCGGAGAAGTGGATCTCCTTGACGAACTCCGCAGCCTAACTCGAAATAATTACTCGCTGTACCATTGACAAGCACAGTAGCTATCGTTCCTTTGAAGAAAGTTCGTACTGCCTTTTTGAACCCATGTCCAAAACCGAAATGTGATAATACCTGGTCAAGTGCTGACCATAGTACACTGTCGAAGGCTTTGGCAAAATCCAATAGGACTGCCCCGGCATTCTTCAGGCCAGCGTTTTGTGCATATTGTTGTAGGTCTTGAAATTCAACGAGCGCATGCCGAATTGAGCGTCCTTGCGTGAACCCGAATTGATCTGACTGGAGAAGTTTTGGCAATATTGTCCTTAATCGATATGACAATATTTTGGGACCAAATTTTGCATCGTGGTTCAACAACGTGAGCGGCCGGTAGTTGCTGGGCTTGGCTCTCTTTCTTACAGCAGTAAGATGTATGCCCGTCGTTGGAACTTGGTCATGCGTCCTTTGTTCAGTTGCGAGGCATAAACCAATTCGTAGATTTTGCTGGGATGCCATCAAGCCCTCGACTTTCCTTTCGCGGTCTTGGTGATGGCCCAGAAGAAGTCATGAGCTGTCATTGAGAGTCAATCGTTGTCGATCTACCTCCGAGAGGCGAGCGGTTGTGTGTTCCAAAAATTCCGAAAGTCCAACCGGTGAAAATCTCCGTTGGGAAATATTAGGTTTCAAGTCTTCGGACGGGCTCTGGAAAATCCCCCAATACTTCCTATGGGCTTCTGCCATTAAACCCGCATTTGCCGTGGTTGTACCATCATCTAATAGAACACTTGGAATGGCCACATTGACATCTGCATTGTATGGACTACGGAGGAAATTTTTCCTCCAGCCTCTCCACACCTCTGGATCGAATCTAATTTATTTTTCCCCGTCGAGCTGTTAGAGCCTCGACGAAAACTTCCAGGTCTGCTGCCGCCATGGTGACCCGGAGTTGATCATCTGCTGTCTGTGAGTGAGCGTAATCCACTTCTGCATCGTAGAGTGTCTGCTTGAGTTGGGCTTGTTGGGCCTGGTCTTGATTTTGATTTTAGTGCTTTTGACATTTCCCAAGGAAAATTCCATCAGCATTCCCGAGTTGTCTGAGCTTCCCCTCGCAGTCGGTTGCAGAGCTGGTCTAGATTATACTTGAGAACACGGCGCACAACCGGGTTTTGTAATATCCATCTTGGACATTTCCAGGGGAGTGGAGTTCGAAGTGGTTGATCCGGTGACTTAAGGTGAAATTTGACAGGTAAGTGATTTTCATGTGTAAATCTTTGATCTGTCACATGTGCCACCTTGTCAAGGTAATCTATGAATAACGTTGTCGATAGGAAGCAGTAATCAATGCGGTTCCTACGACCCGGTCCAGTGAATTCTCTCCGGTCCGGATACATATTTCTCCAGGCATCTACTACCCCCAACCGAATTTGCCATGAGTGAAATTCACTTCGGCCTAAGTCATGTGGGTATGGAGTCACCTCGTCCATGGTGGCGTCCAACGGTATGTTGAAATCACCTAGTACAATGTGGTGACTGTCAGTTGGGAAGTTGGTAGGTAGAGCTAAAAATATTTTCCGTTCACATAATTGAACCGGAGCATATACCACGTGAATGAAAATTTTGATATCGTCAATATCTGCTTGGATGACGAGGTAGTGGTGTTTCAGAATGTTAACAGTAGCCCCTGAAGTCAGTGGTAACATTCCGTATTTGATGAAAGGGGTGCCGTCCCGACATCAAAAGTCCAATTCCATCTCGGCCTCGTCTAACTTGAAATTCTGATTCGGAATCGTGGGACCAAAATATTTCTGACTTGGAATCACAAACTTTGGAGAGGTTAGTTGCCTTGCGCACGTGGTCACTTGAGCTGAACTTTGTTTCTTGAAGCGCGATAAGCGAGTACTTGGAATATAGTTGTTGAAAGAAGTGTAGTTTCGGGTCATTTAATCCATTCACATTCATACTGATACCGTCAAGGCACCATGGTGAAAGTGAATTAGAGAGACGGAGTGCTGTTGGCATCCACCACGGTATTGTCGGCCGGTGATTCCTCGTTGTCTGAGGTATCTGATGGGTGCATCATGGCGTCATCCATGTCATTTCCATTCGCGGTAATCATCCCGATCGCGATTTCCACATGGCTTGGTAATAAATTGTCAAAATGTGTACCTAAGTCTCCTGACCAAAGTGCACATAGTACTTCATCCGACCAAAGTAGGAATTGCGAGTACTGCAGGCAGTCGGGCTTGGTGGTGTGAGCGAGAGCAGCTACTTTGATTGGATCAAGGTAGATGCGTGGGGTATGGCACCGTAGGTACAAATCCGCCAGTGCAAAGGAGCAGGCTTTGTCTCGATCCGTATGTTCCGGGTACAATTTTTCCAAAATGTCCGATGCTCGTGGGATTTCCTCGGGGAAGTCCAGCTTCATGCGGGTCAATAGTTGTTTACTGGGGCCGTGTGATGTCGAGGAAGAACCACTGTAGGCCCGTAGCACCGCATGTTCACATACCGTCGTTTCCAAAATTGAAGTTGGCTCATTTAATACCGGTTGAAGTGCATGAGGCTGAGCCGAGAATGCTGCTAGGCGCCCCTCTGGTTCTGACAGGGCTGCGAATGCCTCTGGCGTGGCCGTAGCAAGTCGGCGAAAGTTGGAACGTGGCATTTTGTTGCGTTCCAGGTGGAGAAACGAGGTGGTCGAAATTAATTTTCCGATCGCCGGATTTGGTTTTATCGGATCCGCCGACACCAACTCTGTGTCGACGAAAACATCCACATCCGTGTCCTCTGCGTCATCTTCATCATCAGGGTCATCAAATGCTATCTCGTAGCGCGTGGGGGTGCACGGGAACCCGAAAACCAGACGCCCGTCCGAAGTTTGGTCTTGAGTTGTTGGGAATTTAATACCCTTGGGGCTGAGTCTCGGCTTCAAAATCGAGATTCGGCTAGTTGCATTTACCCATTCAGGTACGATGCGCCAATTCCCGGTTTTGCCACATCTAGTAAGGGATCCTGTCGAGGTTCTTCAGTCTTGTTTCCTTCTTTATTTTCATTTTCCACTCGGGAGGGTGACTTGGCATCCCTCTCTCCAGTAATAGTGGAGTTAGGGGAATCGAAGGGGTGCTCGGTGTTGGACCTGCATCGATATCGGTCTTCTTGGCCTCGCGTTCCTTCCTAGCCTTGATGGAGGGTGGTGTAACGTTCAGAGCACGGTTCTTGTGCTGTACGAACACTGGGCGGTCAAATCCAGCGAAAAAATTTCGCGTAGGGCGGCCGACTCAGAATTAATTAATTCTTTGGGGCAGACTTGGGTGTTGAACCACACCGTGCGGTCTCGGGATGTTAACGATCCCACTTGGAACGTCGGCGTGATGAGCGGAGAGAGTCCCAACTGCTTGAAGTAGTCGTAGATCACTCCATCATCCAATTCCGACGCCACATTTTTCAAATCCACGTAATACATGCGGTCGAACATGCTGGCGGCCTTGATAATAAAATCTGCCCCGAAAATCCTGATCGCGGAACCGTCCAACTTGTTCGCCACGCTGCGTGACGTGCACGTGAAGCGGATTCCACGTCCTGGAATGCGGATGA